>OZ010717.1:30526116-30640264 GCA_963932345.1 Ophion ventricosus | reverse complement strand
GTCCTTTTTATTCCGCTTCTGTTTCGATACTACCGAGCGATCTCTCGCTCTGATTCTCCCTTGCTTTTCTTGTCGTTCTCATGCCAAAACCTCCTGGTGCGGCTTCGCAGTTCGTTTCGAGCGCTCACGCCCGCGCGCACGGCGAACATTTGGCCAACTGAATTTCCACGGACTCGTGGATATGGTCAGCGGGAACGCGGCAGGCTTCTCCGTGATTTATGTCACCGTGGAACATAACTCTGCGCGAGGTAGGAGAAGAGGGCAATCTAGCGGGAAAGGTAGAGAGAGAGAGAGCGAGAGAGAGAGAGAGAGGGGAGAGAGAGAGAGAGAGAGAGAGAGAGAGAGAGAGAAAGAGAGAGTGCAGAAATAGAAAAGCGGGAACGTCGACGGATGAGAGAGAAAGTCTACTATTTCTATTACCGCAGGGGCAAATATCCCGCGCTCCTCGCAAACTCAAGATAAGTGCTCGGACGTTCTCTCGACCAGATATGGACAGGAGAAAATGAGGGAGTTCGGGGTGCGAGTTTCGATGGAAGAAACGCCAGACGCGACATATCGATGAGCGAGGGGAGGCTAGCCAAAGACGAGAGATGGGAAGAAGACGAACTTCGGGAAAGCTTCGATCGTCGATATACCGAGAGAAGTAAGAAGAGGGATGAGATGGAGAAAAAAAAAATTCAAGCGGAGCTAAGGGAGCAATCGGTTGGAGATATGAACGAGGGTATTATATAGACGAGGAGAGAAATAAAAATGGCATGGTTCAATGAAAACAAAGATGGAGTGGTGATACACATATAGGGCGTAAGAAAGAGCGAACTATATCCTTTTTTTTCAGGCTTTCTCCATCCGGTCTTCGACTTTTCGCTTTATTTTTCCATGGTTGCTGGGATACTCGGACCGCGCGAACTCGAAAATTGAGGGGGAAGGGGGGAGAGCCAGCCGGATATAGATTGAATTTTATCGAACACTTTTATAACTGACGGAGACTCTTCGTTTTTTTTCTCTCTCGCCTTCTCTTTATTTTTTGTCTTCTCCATCCGGATTCATTTAACCCCGGTTGGCGTCGGTTCGAAGACTAGATGGAATTTCATAGTGCTGACGACTTTCGCATCTTCCATCATTAACCGAGAACGGGCGGACGTATAGAAGGGAAAGATTAAACGACTCTCTGGGACTCATCCACGCGTGTTGAATTTGGACGGGATGAGAAGGAAGGCCAGCGCGAGAGAGGAAAGATGACGAGACGGGATTTCGCGAAGGGTCTTCACAGGGATCTTCCTCGACCGCGGCAAAAAAAAAAACTTCGGCTTGCAACTAAGCGCTCCTGATAAATTTTAATGCTATTATCGATTCTCCAATTATCATGCGAGCGTCTGTGCGGCAATGCATTTCAGCAGTTTTCGCTCTGAAGTTTGTACTCTTTATTCGTCATAAGGGATCATCTTTCCTAATATCGCGCGAACTGACGAAAAATCATGGATTTTTCGGTACATTAAAAGTCTCCGAAACTATGTTGTGAAACCGATTGATTTTTGGACAGTCAATGCATCGGAAATTAATCTCTCGCGGATATAAATTTCAACCGTCTATAAGTTTTCGATTTTGATGTCGAAACTCCTTAACGGGTCTGCGTAAGCTCAAAGCCCAAAAACCAATTTGTTTTCCAATGTTTTGTCTTTCTTATGAGGGTATTGGGATGATGAGTTCAGGATTTTTCACATGATTAATATGTTATCTTGCCAAGTTTGAGTTCACTTTTAATTGAAAAATATTGATAGAAATGGAGCTGTTGTTATTTAAACAAAGTGCCGCCGTTGCTGCATGGCCAATCGGTGAGGTGGTTTTGGCAACAAGGGTGATGTGAAATGAGAAATGAAAAAAAATGTATCCTTAGTATCACAATAATACTTTCGTATGGCCGGGTACTTTTTTGACGTTTAAAAAATAACGAAAATGGCGAAAAGTAGAAAAAAGGTTGGTTTTTGGAGGAAAAACAAATTCAATCATTGGTCGCTAACAAATGGATAAACATATAAACAATTCATCCGACCATATGACAGAAAATGGCATAAACTATGCTCTGTTTGAATTTGAACGCGAATCGGACGGGTAGATTTTTAAATAGGATTTATACCGTTTCATAAATCAGTTTCGTGAAAAAACGCAAAGGAAAAAAGGGTCAATCGCAGCGTCGTAGTTCACCATAACGCATTGGGCGACCTGACCCATTACAAAAATCGTCATAACTCGGTCAATGTTTGAAATTTTTTGCAGAATTTTTGTTACAAATTAAAGTTAAAAAGCCTCGGGTATAAAATTACGAACAAAAAATTATATTCTCGAATTGTCAAGCTTAAGCAGACCCCGTACGTGTACACTTGAGTGTATCAAAGTTCTACAATTTAACATGGGCTTGAAGTTTGGATCGTTGGAATGCAACGATTTTTTTTGATTTCTTATTTTTATTGGTATCAAAAATCATATTTTGTAGGGTTGCGAATCGCTAAGCAAGGAACCTAAAAAATGATCGCGGGATTTTTATAGCTCAAATCTGTCAAAAGAAATTTGGGAGCGTCAGAGAAAAAAAATTGCGTTGCATTTCAAGGATGCCAAACTTCAACGTCATAATTTAAAACTGATGGCTGCAATTTTCCTCAGAACCGTGACAACGTCCCTCTTCATGCTTGACCTCTTTATACTCAGCCCTTTCACAAGGGCTAATAAAAATACTATATACGCAACTGAGAAGAGTATAAAATAGTCCCTACATCCAAACATCATTCTTCTCATTTCCGCGAACTGCAGGATCGCGTTTTCTCAAACCCTTGCGTATCCCGCGAAACACGACGTGAAAAAAATAAATTACAAAAGAAAACCTAGCTTAATTGCATCCCGCTCGATGTCCCGGGCGCGATATCGCGTCGTGAAATCACTATGGAGCTGCAATTATTAGCCAACTACCGAGAGGACACATCTACGAGGCTTTGGTCTCACCTTGAAGCTTAGCTCCCCGAGAACGAGCCCGTGCACGTACGGCGTTTATATAACAGATTTACCCAGCCATTCCTGATCCCTGGGTCATGTGCGTCATCTCAATTCTTGAACCTTCCTCCTCACACATACGCGAACACATCGAAATTCGCAACTTGATCCAGGGTTGTATCTGTCCACGCGTAGAAATTAATTGGTGTACACTCCTGCCCATCCAGATGTGTGTACCTAACCCCCCACGCGAGTATATTCGCAAAACTGAACTACGAAAGGTCGTATGTCGTATACCATTTTGCCTGCCTAATAACGCTGCAAACACCCTTTTCGTTCCTAGCACCTCCTATCCGTACGGATAACCGTCGAGTCACGCGTCCGACTACACACGGTATTTTTCCACTTCCAATCTGTATCGTCGTTCCATTCCTACAAATTACTTCGCTCTTCCGCTTTCGTCATTGGCATTGGGGAGGGGGGGCTGGATGGGCACGCACTCTTCCCTCAAAGACCAGTGTCCCCTAGAAAATATCGATCCAAAATAACAAAAGTTAAATAATCGCTTAAATTTATTTTCCACCCAAGCAAGCATGAAGTAATAATTTAATAAACTTTCCTTCGTCGTGATTTCATAAATTGTATAAAACGTAACTATTTCATTACGCGAATTAAATAAATATTGAAATTTCGCCATTAAGTCAACTGTGGGCAAGAGCAATAGACTAGATTTGCCTGATGATACAAAACCAGAAGAATACTGAAAGATCAACATTTACTACGAAGTAGTAGATAATATCATTGTATATCTAAAACGCTGATTTAAGAATCTACCGTTAGCTAATGCGGTTGATGCATTTTTGTAATTGGGTATGAAGAATGGCGAGGATTTCATCAATAATTTATGAAAAATGTTAATAATTGATGTCAGTCTCAGAAGATGAAGTGATGGTCATTAAAAACATACTGAAATTTAAAAAATGATAAAATAAATGCTGAAAATTCAAGAAAGCATTGTAAAAAGGAGTACTGCCCTAACTTGTAGAAACTTTTCCAAGCAGCAATAGTATTCCCAGTGTGCTCAACCGGCTGTGGAAGAAGTTTTTCTGCTATGAGGCGGAAACTGTGGCTCAGAATTACAATGCTTCCGAAACAATTTGTTTATACATCGCTGTTGAATGTGGAGAATAACATTGTTACAAAATTGTATTTCTTGCATCAACTCGAAACTCGGTATAAATATTCTTCAAAATAAATAATAAAACGCATATTTTAGGATTTTTTTTAAACAACCCCTAATGAGAGGTGCACCTGGTAATGAAGTTTCTATGGGCCAAATTTCACGCGGGTGAAGCTGTGGGCAAAAGCTTCTTCTTCAAGAAAAATAACTTTCCTGTATGTATCCAAATATAATACGAAAGTTTCCATCAATTGACATCTTCATCAGTTAGGTGTGGCCCAATCTTGAAATCCTTCAATTATACGAAAGTGACGCTCAAATTATTTTTTCATCCGTGAAAGTAAATATAAAATAATTATTGTCACGGTCACGATCAGATCCAACGCCAATTCGTTCGGAGAGAAAAAATGGTAAATTAATGGCCTCGTGGTTCAAATATATAGCGATTAATCGAAGAGACAATTATATCGGACTGCAATGCAGGGTTCATCGAACCGTGTGTACATTTTTCTGCTCGGTGGCAAGTAGAAAAGTCGAGGACGCCTTCTTAAAGTTCTCCCTACTGTTTGTCGAACCGGAATCGACACATCCGGTGGCGGTCGTTGTATATACTTATACATAAAACCTACATATGTATATATATATATATAAATATATATGTATCTAGCAGAGACTGCAGACGACCCTCGACCTTCCAGTTGGTAATGTCTCTCAGTCCCTTTTCCCTTTGCCTCATTTCTCTCACCCTGGAATACCTTTCTCTCAACGTATCCCCCCCCCCCTCCTGGTATTAACGCACACTAAAATATGCTGTGTGCCACGTACAGCCGCGAAAGAGAGAACACACAAACGCCGAAATAATCCAGGGGGATTGTAATCTGCGCGATATTAAATTCAGTTTGCACGAGCCGGAAACTCCGTTGCCCGCACGAATATACTCTGAGAATTTTGTTGGAGTTGTGTGCGTGTTATATGGGCGCGTGTTGTACGCCTACTGTATAATATATATAATAGGTTGTACGTACGGTCCGCGAGTGAGCGTTAACTTAAACGATGCGGTTTAGGCCCCTAATTAATTATCCTGCAATTGTTAAGTCTTGCCTCTCCCGTTGTACGAACGTTTACGGAGCTTTTTGAGTATTTTTTTTTCTTCCTTAGCCTGTGTACTCAATCCGCTATGAAAATTACTGGTGAATTAAACCAGAGATCTCATTTTCATTCAAACGTTATTAAACACGCGTAGAATAATATTGAGAGAAAACGTTGGTGGAATTCGCGAGCACGCGTGAACTCAATTGTTTCAATTCTCGGATGCAATTTCCGGTCTTAATTCATTGACGATATTCACATTTGCATCGTTGGAATGCAACGGGAATTGATTTTTTTTTATCACTAGCATTTTTTTGACCGGTTCAGGCTTTGAAAATCTCTCGAAAGATTTTACGTATCCTTGTTTTGTAGATTTACGACCTCAAGTGGCGAAAAAAAAGATTTTACACAATGAGAATAAAGAGATGAGAAGTTAAAAAAATATTAATACAAAGATATGATTAATGCAAAAATTGAAGTTTGCATCGTTGTTCATAAAATGTTCATATTCAACATTTTATTTTGCAAATTTGAGCTTTAGATTTCTTAAAAGGATCCAAAAAAAACATTTTCGTATTTTTCGTAGACCAAATTTGCCGAAAAACGATTGGGCTACTGAACTTTCTTTGGGTTCCGACGTTGCAAACTTTAATATTGTAAAACAATCGTTGCATTCTATCGATGAAAACTTGAAAGTAATTTTTTGTTTATTGAAAAAAAATGCTTGCCCGTTTCAGGCTTTGAAAATTTCGCAAACAGTTTCACATAGGGGAAAGTGGGGCACAATGTGTTACGGGGCACAGTGAGCCACATGCAGTTTCTCGGCGTTTTGTAGCTTGTAAAGTCCGAAATTTTATGTGTTGAACCGCGATTTAAATTCGGTTCCATCAAGCCTAAAAGAAAGTCGATAGCAGCTCACAAAACATTATTGAACATTAAAAATTGATGTGAGGCTTAGAAGAAAAAAAATATGAAAATCTGTGATCTATGTTAGGAAAATATAAGAGTTTCAACCGGCTCGTTGTACCCTACGTTTCGCAGCACTTGACACACTGTACCCACCTATCTGACACATTGTACCCCACCCGTGGGGTACAATGAGCCAATCCGCAATTTTTTTTCGACCCCATCAGTTCAATATTTTTAATTGTTTTGCAAAAAAATATGGTAGCTTTATTGTACGTCCAAAGATCTATAAAATCGGTTATGACCTTTTTCTTTCTAATCGGACTACTTTGGGAAGAGTAAAAATTCGATAGAAAAAAAGTGACAAAAAGAGATAGAAAAAAAGAGTTGCAGATTCGCGATCACAATTGCCAAAAAAAAAGGATTTTGGATAATAAAAATTAAGAGATAAGAAGTTTAAAAAAAAGAATTCCAAATTACGATGTTGAAGCTTGCATCGTTAGAATACAACGGAAATTCGTTTTCATTTCTTTATTTTCATCATCCATAATTTTATCCTGTAAATTTGGGCGGTAGATTTCTGATTTCCTACAAAATCATTCTAGTCTTTTTTATAGCCCAAATTTCCCAAAAAAATCAGGATACTGAACTTTCATTGCGTCCCAACGATACAAACTTCACCATCATACAAAAATCATTGCATTACAAGGATGCAAACTTCAACATCACGAAAGTTTCAGCTTTGAGGATGAAGTGCCAAGAGCATTCAACAATTTACAATCTTTGTCTTTCATTTGTACAAAATGGCGAAAAGAAGTGAGTGCTGCGAGGAGCTTAGAGAGGGAGGAGAAAAATCGTCACCGTGCGCGGATCTTGGTTCGAGTAAAATTGCGTCATCGCGATTTGACGTGCAATCTCATGATGGACGTTATACCCCGGACGGCACTTTAGGTCAAGCAATAATGGTAATTGGACACTGTGGGACCGCTCAGTGTCCGTTTCTCCCTCTCCCTTTCCCTCTCAAACACAAACACACATAGCCATACACACACACACACATGCACATACACACAGGGGCACATATTGCTTCGGCGAGTGTCCCGGAGTGCCCCAGAGTTATGCTGACCTATGTCGACCACGACAAACGGACGTGAGAACATCTCGTCTGTTTTCCCCGGGGATTGCACCCTCGCTATAAATCTCGAGCGACGCGTATCTCGCGCTTTGTGCTCGCTATACGTACAAAGCGCGTCATCTCATTCTATAGCACTTACACGTCGCAACACTTCCTATCGCGAAGCACAATGACAGCCCTCAGGATGATCACAAAGAAAAATGCAACTTTCTTCGCGGCAGGTCCTTCCGCGTTGACACTTTAGGCGATGCACATTTGCATCGACATTTTAGGGGATGCAGAGGGTTGACCTTCCTCTCGGCCAATACCCGTAACAGGGGATATTTTTTATCAAGTGTCATCACAAAACCGAATAGAACGTCAATGCAACCGGAAGCTTCCTGCAAGACTGATTAATTATTACCGAAACTTTCCATGGCCAAAGGCAAGAACGAATCGTTATTGAATAGTTGGAACAGGCAGATCGAGGAGAGAGCGAGAATGAATGTATATCGTAAAACGAACATGGGTAGGGGGATGATATTCCGTAATGGCTCTCGGACCGGCTTTAAAGAAACGACGATGACGAGACATCGTCCTCATTGGCTTTCCTGTTTGTCTACTTTCGCCTATGTATATCCGTCTGTGTAAGTGGGCGCGTTCGAGTGCGTATGTGTACCTACGTTATGGGAATGAATTCGCGGACAGTTCACATGGTATTGACCTAGCAATTTACTCGAGAATTTCAAGCACGAATAATATTATTTGAGTTAATTGAATTCATAAGGGTGTGGTTGGTCGAGAATGGTATAGAGAAGAAATATGTATATATATATATATATATATATATATATATATATATATATATATATATATATAGAGAGAGAGAGAGAGAGAAGGCAAAGGAGAGCTAAAATGGTCTCGGCGTATTGATACGGCAGAGCCGTATGGTTGAGAAAGTCTCCCTGCTGTGTGTGCACCCTGTGGAGCACCGGAAGATCGCAAGCCCACTTCCTGTACGCTGCTAGGAGAGATGGTGATGAAGCGCGATCCGAGCGCTGCTTTGCCCCCGATCGCTCTCTCTTTCTCACTCCCTCTCTCCCTCTCTCTCGCTCTCTCTCTCTCTCGTTCCTTCTCTCTCTAGCGCTTTCAAGAGAAATGAATGGCGCAAGGATGTTCGGGAGAAGGGAAAATTGAAGAGTACGATCGGAGCTTCTCTTCCTACGGCTCCATATAACCTCACACTTCTTCATTCTCGAAGAGCACCGAGAAAGATAAAAGCACACGTACACCCCTCGCAAACAAATACAAAGAGAGGAGAAACCGAGAGACAGAGGGAGACAGAGGGCGTGAAAGAGAGGCGGAGAGAGTGTGAGAAAACTTTATTACCTTCTGAGTATATGTGAGATTAAATTATACAAAAAAAAGGAATTCTTCATTGTCGTGAAATTTTGCACCTTTTGCCTTGCGAATCCATTTTACGAACTCGATTTTTAAGAACTAAGTAGGGAAAGAAATTTAAGGGGGAATTTAAATACATGTAGACGACGAAAGAATAGCCAATTTTGATCTTCTTTTTTTTTAAAGGAACAAAACGTTTCACTTTTATGAAACTTTAGGTACAATTTATTATATAATTAAAATGTTTAAGTAATTTTTTTTACAAATGTTTGTGCCAAATCAAACGACTTCATTATTGATCCGAAAAATATCACAAAGAGAGAATATTTAGTATTCTAACATCCAAATGCTGAACTTATACCTGAGAAAACATTTTTTAAGTTGAAAATTAAAAAATGGAACACTTCTGAAAAAATAATTGAAATTTTACACATTTTCGTTTTTTTGTTGCAATAAAAAATTTACTTTTTAAAAGTGATTTTCATAAACAATGGCAAAATGACAATACTTTGCCGGTGTATCGGATGTATTCACTATGTTTACACACGTACAAGACGCACTTAAAACGTTTTTTTTTTTGTCAATGAGTCTATGCCGATTTTAATTTTGAATACCTCGCAGTTTTCGGATCTCGGAATTTTCGTCCGGTCTCTTATTTGGACGGCATAGTAAAGTAAATTCTGCAAGAAAGTAGAAATCACTAGGCCCCAGGAAATAGCACTGTTCAAGAGTGTCTTTTGTACATATGTATATATATATATATATATATATATACATATAAAGACCTGGCGTTTCTGGTCCACGAGTCTCAGGACTCGCTTTAATCTCGCCGAAAAATCCAATTAAGCTACTTTACGATCGGGCCAGAAAGCATCCCTTTCGAATGTTATTTGAGTCTCCGGATTCGCGTACTCTCTATTACGAGGGGCACGAATAAAGGGGGAGCTGGACAACCGGTATAATTATTATTGTTGCACTTTTTGGAGGTGATTCGAATTCCAAAAAAATGTTATCTCGCCACCGATGAATCGGTATGAGCCTGATGCTCGCCTGAAAACAAAGAAAAATTGACTTTTATCGTTCTTCGGTTCCACTTTTCGTGCGGAAATTTGTTGGGGAGATTCTACCACATTCCTATAGGGATTTGATAGGGACGCCGCAAGAATATATAAATATATTACTGGGAAACTCTTTTGTTTTTAATGAAAATTGGAATCAGCATGAAAAAAGTACAGAACAACCAGGCCCGTATTTTCCACGGTCAAAAAGCCTAAACGACATCAGATTTTTCAATCGATCCGAGAAAGATTCCTCATTCCTTTATTCCTCTCGTAATCGTATACGACTGCGGCGACGTACGATTCGTCGAATATAAAACTCGCCTATATGTGTCACGAGGGGCATATACGCAAGCACATTTGTGGAAAGTTGATTTTGGCGACGTCCTCATAGTAGACAATCGTCCGCATACGCTATGAAAACCTCAATGTCTTCAAAATCACCTTTGCACAGATACGAGCACATTTGTATAAAGTTCATTTCAAGGCGAGAGTGACGTCTCCAAAATCAACGATAAGTTTGAAAAATTTCGTATATACGTACATCCATATACGGATGGTTTCATGTTCCCCGTTGACACGATACCAGCTACTCGTACAAAGAGATGATACGTTTTATGTTTGCAGGTGAGTGCAGCTGGGTGGCAGGCTAACGACTCTCGTTGTCCATGCTCGCGAGCTCAGGTGAGTGTCATTTTTATTTGTTTTTTCAATAAATATAAAAGTCCCTTTACGTCTATTACTCTGGCTTAGCAGTTTTTCTCGTTATATCAATGACGGGGCTGTTTTATCCTCCCCTCGTGGTCTCCTCGGGGCTCGCTTGTGTTGCTCCGCATCATCGCGAATCCGAGAGCGCCACTCTCCCAAGGCCCGGGTATGCGGAATTATTATTTTTTTACAGCATCGCATGTTAGGCTTGTAAAAGCAATGATGATGGGTACTGAAGTGGGCTTGTGAGCTCTGGGCTGCGTACGAAATATTCGCGACGAATGTTTCTTGCGAAGCACGAAAAGTGCTACTGGCGAAAAAAAAGAACATAGTCGTTTTTCCATGTACACGTACACTGTTTGAGAAGGTAAATGGCAAATTGTGGGGAATATAGGTATATGTGAGTGTAGGGTAAGAGGGTTAATGATAATGTGATTACCCGCCGGTGCTCGCGCCACGAGGGAGATTATCATCGCTTGTCTGGGCGGTAGTCGCGGCCAGGTATTCAGGAACTGCATACCTGTACGTCGCTCTCTCTCTCTCTCACTTTCGTTTCTCTCTTTCTGACATATACTCTCCCCCTCGCTCTCTCTGTCTCTCTCTCTCTCTCTCTTGCCCTGCCACCCTCTATCTCACACGCTCTCTCTTTCTGTCTTCCTCTCCTTCAACGCTTCTCGCTTTTTTTTCCCGTTCGTCTCACCTGCGTATTAAGACTCCCTCGACGGTATGCCAGCGCTGTCCGCGTTACCCTCGAACTTTGCGAGAATTTTATATGCGCCTTATAGCATCACTCGTTCACGATATAAACTTCAGTGTATGCATATATATATATATATATATATATATATATATATATAAATAGATAACCACGTAAGAAGGCACTCTTGAAGACATTTGACTTCCAGGATCTCGTAGCACCTCATTATCCCCATATTCAACGTCATGTGAACTCTAGTATCTTAAAAATCAATTTTGGACAAATGTGAGCCTATTCATACGAACGTTATTTGAAGAAACGTCCTGGTTTCAAAATCAAGCTTCATTTAAAAAAGGTTTAAGGACCTGAAAAACGGCCGGATCAGCTGATAGTCAACATTAAATAGATATGACGAGTTGCAATGAAATATCGTTCGCAGAACTTTGCATCGTTGCAACGCAACGAAATCTTCGCAGCTCAATTCTTTTTGGCACATTTGGCCTTTCAAAATCACTCAAACGCTTTTCAGGATCCTCAGTAGACATTTTCAGCCTGAATATGTGAAAAAAGACTGGATGAGAAGGAAAATAAGAAAATAAAAAAATAAAAAAACAATTATCCAAAGATGTGTCGTTCTTTCGACGCAGAATCTACCTATTACCAGTAAGATGGGAAAAAGTAGTGGCTAGCGATCGACAATATTTTGCATGATAAAGTTTTAACCATTTTTTCACAATAAAGCTGTATTCTTACCAAAACAATTCCTTGAAATTAATGCACACTCCTAATAGGGTAAGTCCGGGAGAGATGGCCAACTCAAAAAATTCTACAAAGACTCGTTAGGAGTTGCTAGCTATCACTCAGTTTAATTCAAGTCGTGCGTACGAAGCCGTGCATGCAAAAATATTTGAAAATAAAATACCAAAGTTAAGTAAAATCCTCTTCCTGTCTTTTGCCTAGTGTGAAAATGAGTTAAGGAGTTTATGTTACAAGTTGTGATTGTGTAGTTTTTGAAAAATGAAGTTTTTTAAAAGTGGTTTTGGGATGGCTTACGAGTCGTGCTTGAACGTTACCTCAAAATAACCACAAGGACTCATACATTTTGTCAAGTAATTGGTGTGGCCATTTCTCCCGGTAAATTAGGAGAGATGGCCACATTTCAGGACCTTGAAAAAACTATGGCCAACTACCCCGGACTTACCCTATATATTTTTTTTTCAGTTCCAACGTACACCCTTTCGGGACCCAATTGAACCCTTCTCTATCACTCACCACCGGCACTTTGCTGATCTAACCCAACTTCTGTTGCATCCACAGTCGTCTTAAGCTACACTATACCGCATTTGCTGAGGGCACGGGGGAACTATGGAAAACCGGTATCGGTATAGACAGCCCCATATTCTTCTTCCGATTCTCTGGCGCACAGACGTTTTACTCAAGTATATCCACACCGAGGTCTCAAAAGTATCGGCCTTTCGCTGACTGGTTGATGCGCCAGCAGGTGCACGGCTAAGCGGTCCCCGCTCCGCGTATTAGAAATGCACAACGATCTTCAACTCAAAGCACCGCCAAAGTCGAACCGTGATGGCCCATCCACCAGTGTCGGAATACATGTGTGTATATGTATATGAATGTGTGTTTATAAATGAAAGAGTTCGGTAGAGATGTGAGATTTGAGGCAGTGAGTAAATATTCGTATGGGAAAAGCACGGTAAACAGCATTGGCCTGCAAGCTAGTTTCATGTTCCTAATAAATAAATAAATAAAAAAAACAAGGAAAAAAGCAAAAGGGTGCGGTGATGAGACGAACGGGCGATGTGTACGTTCTGCTTTTGCTCCGCGCTCACGAGGTTTCTCGCGAAAATACGATTTGCATGGCAAGCGCGTATCGACCTTTATGAGCCTGTCTTACAATTGTCGTGGCAAAACTTCTCTCGTCGTCGTCGACTCGCTCCGGACTTTTTATGAGACGTTGACTATTTTACGTGTTTCCGCCACCTTACTCCTCCCTGCCCGCACCCGGTTGACGTACCTCAAATACTTTTTCATCGCGAGGTTAAAGTCGCCGGAGAAATCGGGGAGAACGAAATATATAGCCGAAAAATCGAAAGGGCTGAAGGGAATAAATATTATAAATATATATTGGGTCTATGTATAATTCTGTAGTGAAATTCCGACAGATGTCGTTCGCAGTTGTTTCTTAGCTCGCACATGCGACAATCATATGAAGTGTCGTATATTAACCGAAAGCTAAAATTTGTGGCGACATTTAAAAAAAAGTCTCCATCGATAACCATGACGCATAGAAAGTTTAATTATATTTTGAACATGGAAGGAAAAAAACGAGTACCCACTTTCAATGCAATTTCGATCTTCATTACAAAATATAATGGAGATCTCGCGCATCTGGGCCAGACGTAATCGAAGGATTAAAAGTCATTGTGCGAATCTGACACAATCCGAATGCTGTAATTGCTTGTGCAACCATTCGGACTCGTACACGATTGGCCAACGAGCGAACGAATGACCCGTTCACATTTTTCGCCGGTGAGATAATAGCCCATTTTTTTCTACGCGAGATAGGATCAAAATGACGTTCTTGTAATATCGCGATGTATGCGCAAAGACTAACCCAGATCAAAAGAAGAAGAAGCGTTATATGTAAACGATGTTCCGCGAATCGAGGATCACATAATTTTCCGTGGAGTTGAAGGCTCCGAGTGTGCGCATTTCGTTTTTTTTTCTTTTCCTTGCTCGCAGTTTCTCTCGGGCCGCGGAAATGTTGAACGAAAATGACTCTTTTATGAGGAGAGTGGCACGGGGCCGGTAATACGATCCCTTTGACGATTTCAAAGCAAAATTTTGCGACTTTAACCAAATCGCAAAGCCACGCGAATCGAAAATAAAATGAAACAAAATAAAAAATGTCTGGACGGATTGCAGCGATTTACGATTTCAACGAATGAAAAAAAAATTGGATTGTGCTAAAGAAATGAGAAAAATATTTTAAAAAAACTCTCGTTGTATTCCAACGATGAAAATTTCAACGCCATTTGACAGTACGCGTGTGTGTACGTCTGAAATTTTTGTTTCGACCTTTCCTTATTCTCTATGAATTTCCTATCGACATTTTTTTCTCGTTGATGAGTTTTTCGTGGAATAACAGAAAATAATGTTGAAAAAAATCTACGTTCATCGCCAATGGCGATCGAGTTTCCGTGCTTTGGATCGAGCTTTAGCTATAAAAGAGACGTAAAAAAGTCCGCAGCGGCGAAACGTCGAGGGTTTCAATCCAATATAGGGCTTTTGGATGTACGGGACGAGAGACCCGGCCAGCCGGGAATCATTAAAAGCCTATCAAGCATTTTTGCCAGTCTCGTTGGGATTTTTGCTGATGGACGTTGTACAGCCGTTGCCAGCATTGACGATGTAGCGTGCGCGAGCGGAGAGGTCTCCCGCGCTCCCTGATCAATTATATATAGACATACTGCGTGCGTGCGCACGCGCGCGCAGAGGATATATGACACGATGCTATACCTCTACGTACGCCTACATATTGTATCCGGTGACCGGGAATTTTAACGAAATTCCCGTTCAATGTTGCTCGTTCGCGTCATACCGAAATTCATTTTTCCGAGCAAGAAGAAAAAACAAAATCGTGCCTGAAATAAATCGACGACTGGATACGACCTCGCTAAACGTACAGCGAAATTTTCTACGTCAAAAAAAAAAACACGAGGTGAACGATTCCGATTTGTGAGATCTGGGTAAATGGACTTTTCGGGAAAAAGACCGCGATGGTATAAAAACAGTTGCCACGAATAAAAATCGCCCTCGAGGAGTGCGATATTCCCGGGAAAATGAAAACCCTTGAAGTGAAAGCACTCTTTGAAATTGCGCAAATATTGACTCGTAAAATGCGAACGAGAATCCATGAAACGCTGCACGCAGAAGTCTCCACAATTTAGTACGCCGAATTTTTTACATGCCTTTTTTTTCAAGCGGACAACACTTCGGCTACTTTAGTTAGAAAATATCCTTTTCAAAATTGATAAAAATAAAACAAACGTCTTAGTGTGACAAGCGTGTTACTCAAGGTAAGTGTGACAACGAAGGGTTAAAGGGCATAGAGGTGCACTGAGGAAGGATTAGCTTCTCGCATGGTCGACTATATGTGAGCTGTTCGAGAGTATCGAATGCCCAAAACTTGAATGTGCTTGCCAAAGACTATAAATCATAAAAGGTTTTCTACAGCAGCGGTTCTTAAACTGTGTTCCGCGGAACCCAAGGATTCCGTGGCAAAGTCACCGAGGTTCCGCGAATTAGTTATTTTTTGTTATTAAAGCATTGGATTATTTTAGCTATAAAAAACATTAAATTTTGACATACGTGCGTTGAGAATAGCAATATTGAATATTTTCCACTTTTATTTAATTTTCTGAAAGAAAACGAGGTAGAATTACCAGGCGATCGACCAGAAGCGTCCAGAATTGGCCAATAGGAAGGGTGTTGTGTTCTATCGAGACAACGTCAGGCCGCATACATCTTTAACGACGTGCCAGAAGCTCCCAGAGCTTGGATGGGAGGTTCTATCGCGCCCGCTGTATAGTCCAGACCTGGCGCCAAGCGATTATCACCTTTTCAAGCATATGCAAAATTTTCTTGATGGTACAAAACTGGCCTCAAGAGAAGCTTGTGAAAATGAGCTGGTCAAGTTTTTTACCAATAGGGAGGAGGACTTCTTCAATCGCGGAATTATGAAATTGCCTTCAAAATGGACAAAAGTTATCGAACAAAACGGCGCATATTTGATCTAAATCGGATAATCCTAACTATGTTAATTTCATCGTCGAAGTAAAGCGAAAAAACGCTCAGAACTTTTTACTTCATCTAATATATGCAGGAATAGCGATATAGGAAAAATTCCACCTATAGAAGAACAGTCGTCTCGATGTTCGGAAAACGGTACACTGGGAAGAACACGCATGAGGATATCGAAGGAATGCTGAAAAGGAAAAGCTAGACGTGTTATATTGCCATTCCATAGCGGGGTCTTTGCCTCGCGCTCGTGAATATGCATGCAGTGTAGAGACATTTATTTGCAAGCACGGTCGGACAAAGCAGTAGAAAACTTGAAATACCGATATACCGTGTGAACGTCTCTTCCCCATGGATGATGTTGAATGTCGTCAAAATCGATTGGACGACTTCGATTTTATTTTAAAAAATCGTGATACTGATTTTCGCGTAATGGTACAAATTCTTAAAAATTGTGAACTTAAATTATAATAAATACAAAACGTTATCACGAAGGGACAAAAGGGAGCAATGCTTTAGGGGGCAGCGAAGACTTCGAATTATTCCTACGTAGAAAATATCTTCAGAACTTGTGTTATTTTGAGAAAAAAATTGCGGATTATATTTCGAAAAATACGCAACGAAAAATGTATCGTGCAATTGTCACACAATGCACTATACATCATTTAATCGATTTTTTTTTCATGCTGGAAGAACAGAGTTCAAAAAATATCTCGATGGTTAATACAACGTATTGACCATATACACGAATAGTATTTTTTTTCCTTTAATTCAGCTTTTTTCTTTTTCATTTTCTGCTTAACGCATAGCTTCTGCGGACCATGTGACTCTCCGTCTTCCGTTCATAATACCGCACCATCCTAGAAGAAAAGGAAGCTATGTGTAGCGGACAGTTTTATGAAAAGAAGATTATTTAAATGTAATAATACACATGCTGTCTGAACAATAACATAAAAATCACAAAAAACTTAGTAATCCTTAATAAATTAAAAACTTAATAAATTAATGTACTACGAGTATGTACTAGATGGGCATCGACCACTCCATTTTGCCCCACCGTATATTTTGCCAATCAAATATTTATAATCAAATAACGACACGCAACGCAGCAAACAGCAAGTCCTTACCTGATTCTACATTAAATATAGCACATATAGCAGCAGCACGTCACCATCTAGCGTTAATTGACAAAGCACAGTCACATCCGAAACCAAATTTTGAAAACGACAACAAGTTTAAGAAAAATCAGCTTTCTCTTCATCACTCGATACGCGTGCAGTATGGAACAACGATACACGGGCGACTGATGGGTGTCATGGAAGCGTGTCGTATGATGCCAGAACGAACGTGATTGATTCATTCAAATCGAGCATTTGGCTGGGTAGCCCGTCTTGCCACCCTTTCCCCTAATAGGTTTGAGTTCTTTGATCAAAAACCTCAAAAATATTTGAATGATTAACGGTGCCTGAATCTACAAAAAAGGTTTGGCAATGGAAAAAAAATATTGCCTCTTAAGTAGGCAAACTTCAAAACGATTATTTTTCCAGTCGTTGCTCCCGGCACGAAATGACAATAATCTCGAAGCCAATTCAACATCTGAGTGAGCTGTATCCTCCTTAACTTAACTTTAACTTTAAGTTAAAGTTAAAAATCCATTCTTTTTCAA
Organism: Ophion ventricosus; assembly: GCA_963932345.1. Classification (NCBI taxonomy): domain Eukaryota; kingdom Metazoa; phylum Arthropoda; class Insecta; order Hymenoptera; family Ichneumonidae; genus Ophion; species Ophion ventricosus. Next base: position 30,622,645 of record OZ010717.1, on the reverse strand, counting down.
TGTAATCCATTGTTAAAATTCCTATTATCAATCCATCTACAAGAATTCCGAAGACCAAAATAAATTCCACATTGGTATTCCTCCAACTGAGGGTTCTTGGTCCTGATCAATTGCAAAAGAAAGATCGATCAAACGAGAGTCGGAGCTGCAATGATTTGTTTTTAATTGCGGTACTTCACCATACAAAAAAAAGAAGCAACCTGTTACTCTCAATAGTTTTCTCATTTCCAAGGCAAAGCCGTCGCATTTTCATAGCAGGCACAGCTCAAAACTTTCAACGTATCTTTGAGTTCGACGATACGAAAAAATAATTGGCAAATTTGCCAAGGCGCAATAGCGAGCCTGCAGCTATTATCTCTTCTCCTGTATCCGAAGAAACAACGTTTCTCATATATATCTTCGCCATAAAGAACATTCCGTAACCTTTATATCCAACAGTACTTTCATCGAAGCTCGTGCACTCGAGAACTCGCGGAGGTAATTCGATCGCGGAGACGCGAAATAATGGTCTGAAGTTACAAACAAACACACGGCCCCCGAGAGCAAAGTGAAATCGCACAAAAGAACCATGACCTCGAGAAGTTTTCGTGACGAATAAGAGAAGAGTGAGGCTTCAACGTAGTCACAGACAATAGGCATAAAGAAGCCGCTTTCCCGGGCTGGCGACTGTCGCGGGCTTGTAAAAGAAAAGCCAAGGGTAAAGGAAACGAGAACGTAACGAAACAAATAAAGAGAAAGAGAGAGAGAGAGAGAGAGAGAGAGAGAGAGAGAGAGAGATAATAAAGGGGGCGCTGTCTTTGGTGACGGAATCAGAGAAAACATTTTTCTCGCAAGGAAGCTCTCGTTCACGAAGGCCCTGTCTCGCAGAGGGCCCATTTGCTGTAATACTGGAACAACAAACCTCGGCACGTTGGCGTTCGCTTTCTTATTTCGTGCGTTTCATCCAACCCTCCCCTCCCACCGTTTCCTTCCTGCTCCCTTCCTTTGCTTGGCATCGAATTAACCCCGTCCTTGCGAGTACTTATCGAGGCAAACAGGACGAAAGGGTGCCAGTTAGACGGGGGATTCGCGGGAAAACGACCAGTTTTCTTGCGACACAGGGCAAAAGGAAGGAAACACAAGGTACGAGAACGATGCAGGTTGTAGATGTATAGGCCATGAATGAGAACGCTGGAGAATGTCGAAGCTGGTAGGAAAAAAAGGAGAACTTCGTGTGGCACGTCACAGTAAGGCTGAGAGCTTTTCTCTATATACGTGTATTTGATATAACGTATTCGAAATATTCTTTCCCCAAATACAATGACGTTGAAGTTGGAATGCATCGAAAATTTATTTTTTTCCCACTCGGTACGATAATGGACGTTCTAGGCACGCGGAGCGTACGTAAAACTCCCATTTTCGCACCGTGTACAATAAAATTTCGTATAATACTCGACAAAAAGAACTTTTTCTAACCTCGTGTGATTGGAACACCCGTTAAAAAACGTTTTTTCGTCCTTGTATCATAATGTACTATTTATAAATTGCTCAAATATTTTTTAGCCAGCTTTTCTCTAGCTCAAATATTTTTACGTACAGTAATATCCCGACTTACGGTACCGCGACTTACAGAGTTAGGGATTTATTCGTTTGGGACTATGAAGGGTAAAAAAACTATAATATTTCGAGAATAGTTCACTTATCCATAAAAAATTATTGGGTTATTTGAGGGCGGAAAACATGTCCTACAACGCTTTCACGGGATCGTGACCAATAACCAGTAGCCCTGTATATATGTATATATACAGTACCTAACCTCGATTATCCGAATTCCCACCATCAAAAACTTTCGTTATCCGAACGGTTATGTGCTTCATCAGAACGTTCCATTATCCGAATCGTGGCACGATATTTTACGCGTCGGTCGAGCGTCGGTTTGCAGATCTGATTGTGAGTACGAAAATTTTGCATGCACACACTTTTTTTTTGACAGATCCAACAAATTCTGATTAACAATTTCAAATAAAAAATTCGCAAGTGACGACAGGAAACCACTTGTATACTTGTATATATCTATGTAATAGCCAGCCATTAATACATATGTCAATTTTGAGAGTGGCCTTTAATGGAAAAAAATCAATCGTTGATTTTGGGCCCAGAATGATCTTCGAAATGACCTCCCTATAAATATTATATTCATATAAACGAGGACGATCCTCGAAGTCGAATGTCTTCAAGATCACCTTCTGCTATGTATTTTTATATATATAGCAAAGGTGCAAAAGAAGTGTGCACACACACACACACATACACGTACGAAGCAGTTTTTTTCTCGTCGAAACCCAACGTGAGCTCTTGCTGCAGCATTCGTACAAGTTTGCGCAATCTCAACGGACATTATCGTCTCGTTGGTGTGCAGCAAGGGTTGCTTTTTCCACCGCTGTATTTGTTGGCCTTCAGAGGAGAGGCTTTTCTCGTATTTTCAACGCTATCTCTCTCTCTCTCTCTCTCTCTCTCTCCTTCTCTCTTTATTTCTGCTGCCTCACCTACGCGAACATAACACTGTAGGGCTCTTCCTGCTGCATCAGCATTGCTGCGCCCTTCTTCCTGGATCGCAGGTTGGAAATTTCACGTGTCCCCTTAAGCCTCCTCGCTTACCTTTCATTCACCGTCACCGCTTATAATCGAGAATTGAATTCGAGTAGCAAGATAAGCGCACGACGAATAAACGCCAGCGTACATTGACGTCAACTGGCTTATATGATAAAAAGGGATGGCCATCGCAGCCCGCGATCCTCGCAAAATTTCAGTCTATCGATAAGATTTGTCTAGTCAATGTCTAGGAATAGTTTAGAGACGAGAGAGACCCGTGCAATTTTTATGAAGATTCAACGATCGTCCACGCGATCCTTCTGCAAGTTTCACGTGGCAGCTTCTACCAATTGCATTATTAATTACGAACGATAAGAAACAATGAGTAGTTCAAAGAACTGTCGAGTCAAAAGCCAAAAGTAGCAGCGTTCTGCTAATGTGGTATTTTTCGCCTTTCAAAAATACCACGTTAGACAGGAATACCCTGTCACTTTTGGACTGTGATATTTTTCATATTATTTCAATGTTACCCACGCAGTCATATTTTAATGACAATTAGAAATGGTACTCCATGTAAAAAGAAGTCCTGGAATAAATCTCGGAGGCTGCCACGGTGGCAAAGAAGCAAAAAGAAGAGACACTCTTTAGAGTTAGCTGCCAAAGCTCTTCTTTTCAAGAAGCATCCTAAAATGATAACAAATTTTGCTGAAGGGTAGAGAATAATGATTGTTTTCTGCTCCTTGGGGGGACGGAGATAATTTTGAATTGTAACTAACATTGAAAGACCCACAAAAATATAAAGCTTTTCAATTAATCATTTAAGCAGAAAATATTCGGTTAACCTCAAATAAACAATCAAATGTTTATGCATTTGATGATATGAGGGGAAGCTAAATGCAACAAAGCTTAAGAGGTAAACTAAAAACGTTCTATTTCAAAGTTTAACTGGAAGCAATGTACGTATTACACCTATATTCTTGTCGCTCACTGTCAATATTTAATAACCGTCAATATGCAGATTAAGTGTATAAAACAAAGCTCTTTTGGCTTTTCCAATTTTAGTTACCATATGTCCAAATAGTATTTACCAAGTACCAAATTTACCTCGCTCGAGTTATTCGTCCATATGACAATATTGACCGAGTGAATATTTTTCATCGAGACTCTTCCTACAACGAACTAGAGAGTATTAAAAAATGCAGTCAACCGCACACGTATAGTCACGCCAATCATGTATTGTCTATCGAAATACACGGGAGACTGGCAGTACAGAGACTGGCTGATATTCGGTTAACTAAATTGTCTCCCTGATGGACCGATGCACGAAGTGATCAATAATACATTATAATTTGTTGCCAGCGAGTAGCACGACATGTTAAATAATAAATAATAATTCGCTACCGCTGAAGAGAACACGCGATTGTACGATAAAACAGACGAGCACATATATGTATATATATATATATAAAAGAAAATCGTTAAAAATGTTATACATTTTCAGTGGAAATCCACTCGTAATTTGCGCGCATGCGCCACATGTACATCCACTTCGTCGTAACTTTGAGCGTGTGTGTGCGCGCGCGCGCTCGGGTACATTTGTTCCAGACCATGAAGACTCAATGCTTAATGAAGTCGCAACGGCATAAGCGGATTATTCCATGCCCTGCGGTGCCTTAGTGGATACATATGCTTGTGTCTGCGGCCACCATTTCATGTACACAAAGACGCTCTTCGCGAGGATCGGGGGCGGAGGGGGCGGGGCTTCGAATACCACACGGAGTTGGTGGATTAAATTTGATCCGGGAAGATCTAGAGCTAATTACGAGCGGGCACGATAACAAATGGCTAAATGTAAGCATTTTCACAATGACAAATCATTCGCCGTTAATTTGCAATGTAATTTGAAAAGTGCACTTGTCGTTTAGGTTACATTTTGTGGATGGCGTGATCTAATTGCGGCATTATGACCCCCGTGGTTATCTAACGAAGCCGCTTGAGTGCTAACGCTACTTCAGGGGATGAAAAAAATCTTGTAACTCTTGAGCATACTTTGGACTTGAAGTTTGCATCGTTGCAATGCAACGAAAATCATGATTTTCTGTGCTTCCAATCTTCAGCCATTGTTAAAGTTAAATTTGGAAGTTGAGGTTAAATCCTTGAATTGAAATTGAAATTAAAAACAATGTTACAGTTGAAATTCGATTGTTTTTACTGTAATACGTCGTAAAAATTCTCATTAGTAATGTTTCCATCTATGAGAATTCTGAAGATCAAAATTAATTTCACATTGGAATTCCTGCAACTGAGGGTTCTCGGCCCCGACCAATCGCAAAAAAAAAAGATCGATCAAGCAAGAGTCGGAAATGTAATCATTTTGTATAGTAGAAACCGCGGTACTTCACCATACAAAAAAAAAGAAAAAAATAACCTGTAACTCCCAATAATTTTTTCATTTCCAAGGCAAAGCTGTCGATTTTTCATCGTAGGCACAGCTTGAGATCGAGAAAAAAGAATCTTTGTTTGGCTCTCGATCATACTCATGGTCTTGGATTTCTGGGCCAGTGTTACCCTTTAAGTATTAGCATCAGTGCTGTGGAGCTATAGTGAATTCGACATGTATTCATAATTCCTATGGCAACAAGAAGGTTTACAAGTTCGATGCATCTGAATCTTACAGTGAAAAAAAAATGACTTGTGCTGACGATCCTTCGTTGGGCGCCTGCGAATTAATTATTTATTGACAAAATGGAATACGAGGTTATTTCAAGAATATGGTGTTTTATTTAAATATTTTTTTGGTCACCTGTGAATTAACAATTTCGTTGATCCAAGTGATTTTTTTTCTCCGTGCAATAAATATGTTTGGTTAGATCTCGAGCCCAAATCAAAGACATTTCTCGAATGGAACGCACGCAAGAAGTCACAAGGATAATGGAGAAATGCAAGTGCAAGGGGCATCAAGCGTTTGCACAGCCACGAGCAATTATTAAATCTACTTTCATCGAGAAGCTCCCACATCAAGGAAGCTTCGCTCACGAGCCAATCGAGCCACTAATTGGAGGATTTTTTTCTTCGACGTAAAAGATGAGCCGTTTGGCCGCGTGAATGCGTTCGTGTAAGGAGTTGTGGTAATTTAGCCCGAAACGAGGAAGGAAGAGATACTACATGATAGCAAAATGGTCTTCCGCTCTCTTTCACTCTTAGACTTACCGCTCGTCTCGATGAAGAACCGACCCCTTGGCTGCGAGTGTAGCCATTATTGAAAAAATTAAGAGGACCATTCATTCCGAAGGTAGAGCACAAGGGAGAGAGAGAGAGAGAGGAGAGAGAGAGAGAGAGAGAGAGAGAGAGAGAGAGAGAAGAGAGAGAGGAAGCTCAAGCGCACTATACAGGATTCTTAAGACCTCTCTCCTTCAGGTAGTTGATGTATAAAAGGGCAAAGACACGTCTAAGACGTTCCAAGACCCGTGGTATTCCAGTGAACAGGGTGTTTCAATTCCACTTCACTTTTTCTTATCTCTTATCTCAGCCCTCGGAAACACCCTGCCCTCCAGCCTTACGATGCAAAACGGCGAGGCTTCCTATTTAATAAAAATGTTCTCTCCACCGTCTGGAAATAATTTCAACCCAACCGTTCCTAAAGACGTATTTATACAAGAGGAGAGGCAAATTATAACGATCACAGGACCAGCCGGATTTCCACGTAACCTTTGTTTCTTTTGTGAATATTACAACAAATCTTTGAAGAGCCAGCCGGTTGAACTCTGGACTGTCATTCCAAAAATCCCAGGCCCTATGTTCGCAGGCCTTTAATGGATTTTTCCAAACGCTTTGTCCGAAGGCCGCTTGGAATTCACTTATATAATTGTAAATTGCCAGAAGACAGGTTTCCTTAAATTCTGACACAATGAAAGATGATTGTGTCAGGGAACACAATGAGTGAGCGGGAATTATGCAACTTTTTCTTTAGTTCCTATTAGCTGAAAAAAATTGTTGATCAAGCTTATCAATTTAACTATAGTTTCTAATTTAAAAGTTTATTAATAAAGCCGTCGATTTCGTACATAAAAATATATTTATCTTCAGTATCCCATTTTACCCCACCTCCCCCCTGCTCCGAGTATCAAATACTTGGGCATTAAATACTCAAAGCACTTCATGTACGAGGATCTACTTCGTTTCTTTGCAATCAATTTTTCCTGGCTCTGCCTGAACGACACATTTCAATCAGTACGACAGAGCATATCTAGAAGTCACCGAAGATCTTTGCCACGCGAAGATAATCTTGAGATTAACAATCCACAGAATGTAGCTAAACCAGCTGAGTTTTCGCTCAGCCTTCTCTCGTCGTGGCTGTTGGAAAGCTCCTCTCTACGTCCCCGTCTACCTCTTTGTTACATTCGTAAACACTTTTATTCCATTCCATCCACTAGTCTCTCCCCCGAACAAGCGAACCAAGATCTTTCCGCGCGAATTTTCCTCACTTCGGCATCGCCTCTGATATTTCAACACTTAGCCTTTTCACTTCGAAATTCGTATTTTCGTTTTTCCATGCAGAATTCTTACACTCCTTCTGTTTTCCTGCCTATGGCGCAAACTTGAGGACCCAGACTCTAACTCTAACCGGAGGCTGAATACGAAGCTGACGTCATCCAAGACCGTAGGAGATCTTCAATGCTGAGTGGAAGGCTGGAAGTTGCCAGTTCTCTCCACGATTTCCTTTCGTTACGAAATGTCTGGACGCTTTTTCGCGTCTTTTCTATTTCCGTTTCCTCGTTCCTTCCCTTTCGTCACTTTCATTTCTCAGCGTAGCAACTCTCCTCCTCGAGAAGTGGGAGACTCTGCTTCGGCGGGGGTTTTTTTTTTCGTCCATCCGTTTGTCATTCTTATCTCGATCTCTGTTTCCTCGCTGTTCCTCCAATTCTCTGTCCTGGCGATTATTTCATTTTCCGTGTACAGAGTCGCCTCAGTGGAAGAATTCTCAAGTGCCAGTTGCCCGTTCGTCCCGCGTCGACTTGGCTCGGCCTTGGCTTCAACTCATTTGCATCCCTTTTCGCTGATCTCCGGGACTCCCTTGAGAAGCCACAGGATCGCTTCCTCCACAACCACCCCGATGACTTACTCGCATCGTCCTGCCTCGGCTAACGAAAGCATCCGGAGAGCCTTGGAGCCCTTTGTCTCCCACCAGGCTGCTCCAGGCGCGAGAAAGCCGAGGATGGACAGAGAAATTGCTTATGGTTGGGCAACGGGCACGAGTTATGGAGCTTGCTATCGAAGGGCAAACTTGTCAAAGGGCGCGAGCTCATCGTTCTGTTGTCAAGATCGCTATTTCTCGTAGGGTTCCTTTATCCCAGAGCGAGAGAGAGAGAGAGAGAGAGAGAGAGAGAGAGAGAGAGAGAGAAAGGGGGACGTCAGGACATCGCGGCTATTATGAAATTTCTAATAACGGAATTACTATTGTTACGAGGCGCAGAGAAATATCTTCGACGAAGGAGAAAAGGGGTTGGGTAAAGGGGCGAAAGCAGGAGAGGCGTCATCTGCCAAAGAGACGCCCGGACGTCGTAATAATCTCCGATCGCTCAGGGCTGTTGCACCATCATTGTACCTCGCTCAAAGGCAAAGCAATGTCCAAATATGCACGCGTCGCTGCACATGTATTACGCGTGCCTGAAAACATTCAAACGTGCAATCACGATAGATCCAACTGAAGCCCAGACTTTGGGCCCATGAGAATTCGTAATCCCATTTTAATAGGGTGCTTCGGCTTGTCCATAATATGAAACGATTGCGCATGGGCGAGCGATACGCGAAGTTCAAAGGCTACATTAAATAGCCCTAATAACGATGAGGTTGAAGTATGCATCGTTCGAATGTAGGGTAGACTGGGGCTGGTTGTGACATTTTGATCAAATTTACCTACTACGTGTTGTCTTTGGAATAATCAGATATTTTTATATATTTTTCATGTAAGCTTTCAATACATGCGCACGATATAATTGTGAGTTTGACGCAAGCATTAGGAATTAATGTTTGAAATAAAAATGGCTATAACTTTTTGACCTGCACCAGGGGTTAGTTGTTGTACTATGAGGGATAAGATGTGGTACAACTACTAATCAGTTTTTTATTTTGAGAATCATCATTAGAATAATTGTTTTTTCAATGAAAAATATGTAGGCGTTAAACAGTCTTTAGATACCTAGCTTACTAACAAAAACAGAAAATTTTAACTTCTAATTAAAATATAATTCTTTCAATGTTGAAAATAATAATGAAAATGAACTTAAAGTAATCAAACATTAAGAAAAAACTAAACCACGAAGTGATTAGTCGGAATAATCAGAGTCACCTTTCCCTACAATTGCTTTTCTGTTCTTCAAATACTTAATTAATGATAATGTGACATAGTCCAAAGTCTTTTACCAAACTACAAACAGATTTGGTTTTATCTCGCTCGGTTTTTTTATACGTTCTCATCCTACGGAAAAATAAAACAATATTAATTAGACAAATCACTTGTACTAGATGGGGCAGGTTGTGACATGTCACTATCTACAGCCGAAATTTGTAACTCTTGGCCCCATCACCAAAATTGACCATTCCAAATTTAAGATATTTTTTTAGATCTTCTTAGCTATGCAATTTTAGATTTAGCTTATAAAGAACACGCCAATGCATGCCACGACGCGATTTTAATTATGTAACAATAATAGCGGCACGTATATACCAAAATTACTAAATATAAAAAAAAAGTTACAAACCTGCATTTATTTCGCATCAACGCACGCGGGTCCTCCTGTCGACAACTATAGCACCCATAACATGAAATGCAACGTTGCCGTATCTTTCTTCTCTTTCTAACATTCTCGTAGGTACAGTTTTTGATCGGAAATTTCCGCTGTCACCTTTTATCCTTCGAACTTCCAGCCCCAATTTCCCCTGATATAAATTTTTCTGAATTTCGGCAATTTCTATAGGTAGATTCTACTTACAAAAACTTCAACTATTTTTAAAGGTGCTCATTTCAAGACCTACGATCTAAATCTACAAAAGAAAATTTTGAATGATATCGAGAATAAGGATGTAAAAATATGAAAAAAAAACTCGTTTTATTCCAACGTTGCAAACTTTAACACCACTAATAACTTTAAGTCAATATATGCTGGTATGATGCAAATGGAAACATTCACGCAATACCGAGATTGACACCCCGAATGTTATGATGCTTTTACCTCACGAGAAATTCATCGTTTCTGCATCATTTTATAGGCTACACGTGACGTTGGCTACATGCGTGCGAATAATGGAGCATGCATTACGAGGATTCGAGGAGGAACTTTACGGGCTTCCAGTCGGGTGTGGTTTCGTAGCTCTGTTCCGATAGCACATTGCTTGTCCATGTGGTTTGCTAGCAGATCTCTCTTATATATACATCTATATATATATAAAATGTGTAGGCAGGCCACGGTTCCGTTTCGTCTGATGATTAATACCTCGCGTATCAGGCTGATTAAATATTTCGGAGCATCGTTTCTCTTTGGCAGATCGCGATACAACCAACTTGCCTCTAATGGGCAAAATATAGCGGTCTTGCTGGTGGTTTTCCTGCTCATCATAAGTGCATCCTCCTGTCATTTCATTCACGAGCTCGATATTATGGAAGCTTATGGAAAATAAATAAATTAGTTATCATCTGGATGTGGGCGCAGTCTCTCGGCAAATAAACTTCAGTATCGCATCAAAGCTCGCGTGGATAATAACAAAAATATTGGACCAATGATAAAGTTCCAGATTTGCAAAATTATCACATAAATTACGGCATTGCCAGTTTTATTCGAAATATGCGAATATATTTCAATAATTTGTTCCAATGCATTAGCATGTTTATAAATGATTGATTATACATTCACCAAGTTTCAATCAATTGCTTTATTTATTTATACCAATTTGATATAGATATGTACATGTTTGATGTTGTTTCATTGAGGATATTTTAGTAATTACATTCGGGGAACCAAAAAAGTCACATAATGTGGAAAAAATGTTTCTTTCCACATCATCAGCTCATCTCGTTTTATATAATTTCGAGATACTCAATGACAATGCGAGCCCAAACGTTCGTCAATGCGCGAAAATATCTCCCCATGGTGTTGACACGTTTTTTTGTTGATTCGATGGCCAACTCACGCAAGTTCGTTCTCTTTGTAAAACATGCGCATTGCTATATATATATATGGCGAACGACAATTTTTAAGAGATTCAAATTTTAATACTCAACATTATAGGAACCCAATTTTTTTTAATACTACCGTTACATAAATATAAACATAGTAATATAAAGATCAATTCTACGACGATCCTCTCCATAAACCAACGATTGATCTAAATAAATTTTAACGGCCATCATCAAAAAGCTGTGCCGATAGTCAACATATACTATATCAAAATATATTTTCTCCGTATATATATGTCTATGTGTGTGTATGCAGGCTGATAGAAAATAAATAGCATGGTGAATGATCTCGACCATATGGTAGACCGAGCGAAACCGTCAATCCGTTTCTTTCCAGCCGCCGATATTTTCCACTGACAAGCATCATTAAAAGACTGGGAAAAGTGAATGTTTTTTCGTCGATTATTGCGAATGGGCAAATTACTGGGTGGGTACCACCAGGGAGGGAGGAAGGGATGGAGGGCGAGCGCGTGGGAGGGAGGGCGGCCGGTATCAGGAGAGGTAGGGCGTGATAGAGGGGGGGGGGGCGCGAGAGGAAGAGGGAGAGAGAAAGAGAGAGAGAGAGGGAGCGAGAAAGCGAGAGCGAGAGGGCGAGGGAGAGAAAGAGCGGAAAATCGAACGGAAACCGAATTCATTCAACATTCAGGCTCTGAATTATTCGGAACGTACGGCGAATCGCTATTGATTCGATATTCCCAGAGGCAACCCCCTAAACCCACCGATGTGCTTTCACTCGCACCCTCATGCCACCACGGCCTCTCTCGCCTATAGCCTACTTCGCAACACTCGCGGCCGTTAAGCGTAACGACGTCGACGCGATTCGTGCTCTCTCTCTCTCTCTCTCTCTCTCTCTCTCTCTCTCTCTCTCTCTCTCTCTCTCTCTCTCTCTCTCGCTTTCTCTCTCTCTTCATCTCTGTCTGTCTCTTTCTCTCTCTCTCTCTCCGCTTCTCCCACTTTCTTTGCCGCTCGCTTTTTCCATCCCCCAAACCTATCTCCATTTGCCAAATCGATTCGTCGATATCTAAATAAAATGAAAAAGCCAACGCGGAGAAGCGTCATTGCCGCAAAAATGTTTCTCACTCGTTTGAATTTATGGTAGGCGGCTAGCCTGAATCGATTCGGTTGTCTGCTATTTTCGGACATTCGTTGAACTATCAATTTCTCGATTAATTTCTGCTTCTAGCATTATTAGCAAGTTTAATGACAGGGTTATGACAGGTGCTCGCTTTCGAGAAAAAAAGACATAACATTTTTGCAAACGAAAATCAACCCAGGAAAACTCGTATTTAAGATGATAGCTCATTCCAACCTACACATCGGGACAAGATGAGATTGAATTTTGCATCGTTGGAGGGCAATGAAAATGATTTCTTTTTGCTTTCCAAAATTCTTTCTAGCAGATTTTAGGAACCAAAATCTTTCGAGCATTACTTAACACGCTTGTTGGGATATCCAAAATTGAAATTTGCAAAAAAGATTTCTTATTGTATTAAAAATAAAGAAATTAAAATATGAATATAAATTTTCGTTGCATTCCAACGATGCGAACTTTAATACCGTGAGAAAGTCAGGATTCCAGTCGAAATTTTTATTCTTCATTCGCTCTTGGGAATTTTTGGTACGGACTACTTTTTGGGCCGTGCCTCGTGGCGATTAGTACTCTCCAAAATCCACATCCAGGATCATTCCGTCATCAGCAGGTGCCGAAAAGTGTGACCTTTTTTCAGGCTTGAAGTATATGGACCTTCGGTTTTTTGCCGCTCATAACCGCACGTAAAAAAAATAATACAATAGCGCAAAACATGGGGTCAATCGATTCGCGTGAACAGTAGGCTCAGCCATTGAAACCAACCGAATGACAGCTATCAAGTGAAACGATGATTCGCTGAATGAAGTTTCGCGAAGCACGGCATAATTTTTCTGGAGGAATTCACTATCCACTGTCTATGCGCGTTTCGTTGGTACAACGCTTTCATCGCGGTGAGAGCTTTGGAAAGAGGCACGAGAGGGAGAAAGAGAGAGAGAGAGAGAGAGAGAGAGAGAGAGAGAGAGAGAGAGAGAATGGAGAATTCATTGGCATTGCAGATGACAAATCGCGAGTGGCATATACAGCGATGTGCAAGATCACGGTAAACACGGGTTGTGGCGGGCCATTAGCCGGTTAGAGAGGGATTTCGTGTTACGCCATTCTAATCAACGGTGAGGGGGTAAGAGAGAGAAAGTGAGAGAGAGAGAGAGAGAGAGAGAGAGAGAGAGAGAGAGAGAGAGAGAGAGAGAGAGAGAGAGAGAGAGAGAGAGAGAGAGAGAGAGAGAGAGAGAGAGAGAGAGAGAGAGATAGAGCGCACGGAGCTGGCGTTGACGGCAGCGTCGTGCCAATCAATTGAATCCACCCTTCGAAATCTCTTGCTCCCTCTGCTTCCGATCTTTCTCTCTCTGACTCGCAGGTATCTCTTCCTACCTCTCCCTCTCTTCCTCTCTCTCTCTCTGTAAACTTCCTGCAACCCCTTATTCTCCTCGGCGAGCAAAGCCCTTGGCAAGTTTCACCTCGGGCCTCTGTTTTACCTCGAAAGGATTAGTTAATGGCCCGCGCGCTATTTTATCGCACAGATTTATACCCTGCTGGGATCGCCTTAGGGGCCTGGTACCGACGTTCTCCATCCGTACATCTTGCGTATAAGGAAAACGTGCGTTGTGCGATGCGTACTGTTGTACACGAGCACATTACATCTTTTCCAAATTATTCCATTCGCCACTCCTTCTTTTTTATATATTTGTTATCTTTTTTAGCTTTTGTATCTTTTTTTTGTTCTTATTTTGTCTTATGTCATCGCGTATTATTTTTTCATTTTTGCGTTTCGGTGTTTTTTCATTTGTATTATTTTTACATTGTTTTTGCGTTATATAGAGTCAGCTATTTTTGTTTTTAATTCGAATTTTTTTTTTATTTCTTGGCATTTCTTTCTATAAGATGTATGAAACTCCATCAATCTCCCTCTCCCTTTTTCACGTTTGTTATATTTGTCATTATAGTCGTATTTTTAAATCATGTGGCAATGATGATGCAAACATAATTGAAAAAGAATCTCCGCAGCGAAATCTTTTCAGTAGATCCTAGGAAATGTTCACTTTCAGGACGTTAAATGTTGTTGCCGTTGGATAAATTGTGGAGAAAAACGAAAAATCGGTTAGTTGAGGGAGAGAGAGAAATAGAGAGAGCAAGGTTGGTCGATTGATGACTTATTATATGTCTTGGTATAAAGCTTTAGGCAACAAGGAACAAAAATAAAAATATAAAAATAAATAATAGTTAAGTAAAAAGTATTACAAAAAGCGTAACAAAGAAAAACTATATAAGTCAAGAGACAGAAAGGGATAAAGTCTACAAAAATATGATGTTGAAGTTTGCATCGTTGGAATGCAATGAAAAATTGTTTTTCTCCGATGTTCCCAAAATACCTTTGATAGATTTAGGCTGTAGAATCCACGGGATCAGTTTTTAGGTTGCTTATTTAGCGATTTGCAATCCAAGTCTACACAATATGATTTTTGATAATACTAAAAATAAAGAATTAAAACGAATCACATTCCAACGATCCAAACATCAAGCCCATCCATTTTTTCTTGCATTTTTTCTATTATTCGGGATCTTTTCTGCAATTTTTAAGTGTAGATATTTATCAAGGATTCAACGTATCAGTAATTTTCGCGTCCCAAAATCTGGCGAAAAAAAATGGAATTGATTAAAAAATATGCACGTCCATTGCATTCGAACGATGCAAACTTTGACGCCGTTTAAAATCGGAATTTCCAAAAGTCTCTTTTATAGCAATGAATTATTTTTCATTATCCGGTGCAGCAATATGCTTCTCCCATTATCATATGTATTAACATTTATGGGGGACGGTAAATACATTTGTGTGTAGAAAAAAGTATATTTTGAGCGCATCGTATCTATGTAATGTTGGCTATCAGCTCTGGTCATTTCACGGATGGTCCTCGAAATCTATTATACAATATACACATTATATAAGGTATCACGAGAATTACGGATAGGAAGAGAAACGATCAAATTCCCAATCCCTCTCGTTGAAACGGTCTAGCGCAAAATCGGTAAGCCGCCATCCGATGGCACTTTCCGCAGGCCCCGTCACCCACCCACAGGCCGTCATCGGCCTCGGCGCGCGTATCCACTTTACGAATTCAAGACACGAAGACGCGAAACGACGAAGCTTCGTTCGGTCTCGCGCGCCACAGTCGTGATTTCAATGGCAAGCAAATAGCACGGTGGAAACGCGTAGCGCTATGGTGGTCAATGGTCCCTTTCCCTTTGATTAAATGTAAATTGTGCTCCCGACAGTGGTGGATAAAGGGGCAGGGGGGGGGGGGGGGGAGGAGGGGCTGAGAGAATGCGATTAGTAATCCTGCGGCACTTCGCGCCCGTACCTTCTGACGGCTGCCTTTCCCCTCTTCTGAACTCCCTCTCGCTTTTCCTCTCTGCCTTTATCTTCCCTCTTTATTTCCCTCGCGAAAGCCACAAAGCACAGGCTTACCATACAGAGCGATCGAAAAACGTTTTGTCGTTTGATCGGACGACGTATATAGAGGACGTTTCACATTGACAGTCTTTCTTCACTGTACTGATGGTAACTTTGGTGTCCTACGCTACTGATGACAACTGATGTCGGATCATAAAATGTAAAACCCGAGCCTGTGTAAGATAAATTTTCGTCGAAAAAAAATCCTTATCAAATCCCTATTGGGATTTAATAGGGACACGTTGGGGACTCCACATTGGAATCCAGATGGATTACGCGCTAATTCTCGATTGACGTTGTTTGGAAATTCTTTATTCGTAATTGTAAAACGGAGTTTTACATCCCGATCAGATGTAAAAACTACATTATAAGGACATTTCGCAATATTTCGAGGCTTTCATCGATTCACCGGAGAATAAACATTTCAATGTGACTGTGGCGAGACAACTACCTCAAGCGATTTGTCCTCTTTTAAGGCCTTAGGCCACTCTAGGATTTTCCAAAGATCGATCTCTTTTTGTTAAAAATGTACCTCAGTGCCTATAAAATTATATTTCAAAAGATTATGGGTGTGAAAAATCTCTAAGTACTGGATTTTCGAACTCTAGCGCAAGCCCTCTTGATTCGTGTCGTGACTTTTTACTAACTTTAAACGCGTATACGTCAAAACTACATTTTTCAAGTCGGCCGGATTCATAACTCAAACAAATTTCAACCGATTCACTTGAAATTTCAACTGTATATTTAGAATTACATTTTCTGAGGCACTACGTAGGATTGTTTTATTATATTGCATAGTTCCTTTTTTATAAACAATTTTCTGACGATTTTCTCATGGCATTTTATACTTTTTGTTTTAGAAATGCGCCATTTTGATAAAAAACAATATATCAAAAAAATCCTACGTACTTCTATAGCTATTATTACATATAATCGAAAAAAACTTTAGTGTCTCATCATAACTCAAAAATTGCAGGAGCTGTTGGTCCGGCTGTTGAGCTTTCAGAAATAAAGGCGTCATCGGGAAAATGCTGCACATTCGCCATTTTGACATGTATCGCTGTGAAAAAATAATTTTGTATAGTCAATTACGTGTATAATAAAATCCTCATTTTGTAATTCCAATTTATTTTATGGTTTCGCTGAAAAAAAATCACAAAATATGCCCTTTTTTGACCTCTAGAGTGGCCTAAGGCTTTTTTGTTCATTTTTTTATTTATTTATTTTGATCTTTATCCAAAGCCGTTTTCTTTTTAAAGAAATTAACGCCGTAAGTGCCTAACAAAAATGCGTAAAAATGTTTGAGTGATTTACACAGACTAGATTGGTATAAAAAAAAATGAACAATTGAAAATAATTAATTTTCATTGCATTTCAACGATGCAAACGTCACCATCACTTTTTAAGCTAAGATTTATACTTTTTTTTTAATTCGTTCATTTTGTATATCTATATATTTTGTTTGGAAAATTCAATGTACAGAATTCGATGGGATCCATAAAGAATCGTATCGAAGTCCATTCGATGATGTGAGAATCCTTTAGGATTAAAATTGGATTCGTACGTTGGATTCCAATGTGGAATCCCGAGTAGAATCCAATGAACGAGCGTTACGTTTTAGTACGGGGATCCAATGGCAAGACTCATTGGATCCCCATCAGAAGGTAGGAACAAATGTGGGAATTCAATTGGATCCCTATGACAACTTCTTTCGTCAAAGATCGCAGGACGATGTTCAGCCTGCGGTGATGCTGACGCATAGCCGGGTCCTTTGGTATCCGCGGAGTAAAACTTCCGATTAAAGATCACCCCGCGACCAAGTGGTTCAAATTTGTCCCCGTCGTTTTACACTAGGCAGGCCGTTGCAGCGTGACTTTCTCACGCACTCTCACTTCTCATTTGCTGGTTATCGTATCCAGCAGACATCCGGGAAACGACTTAGCCAAGCGACTTAACGCCGTCCCGACAAATTCGCGCTAGTCTTTCGAGCAGCTTGATCCTACACATTATCGTGGATTAGGGATTCATACGTACCCGCGTAGATGAATACATATAAGCAGGCGGTGCAATAGTTCAGTCTAATTAATATTATTAATTCGATTTAATCAATAACAATAATTATTGTATAATAATTATAATAAATGACGTAATAATGAAGGAAATAATTTTAACCAATAGTTAGTTAAAGCAAGTATCAATGTATATATGGAAAAAAATTTGTGCATGCATAAATATTATTTATTTATAATATATATTTGTACATTGCGAATCTCCAATATTATATAATAACCAGTCCAGTCCGTTGAGCGCGTATATGAAACTAGCTTCGCCTGTGTTGAGTTTAGCTTCAAGGTATTAGAGCCTCAGGGTAGGGATGTGTCTGAACAGATAACATTCAAATTGAAACAAGACAAGATAATGACGATATATCTAAAAATAAATCTCACCACAATTGCTTAGTTCGAATAAAAATAACTGGTAAAAATTCATTACCAGTTGCACCCTTAATTAGGAATTGTCTTAAAAACTCCTAAAATATACGTTTCATCATCTGCTTTGAAGAATATTTACACCGAGTTTAAAGTTGATGGATCAAGTGATAAAGCTGATCTTATACGCCATTTCACCCCCTCAGGAGTTGATTTTCAAAAAATCCTTTCTTACTACACCTCTACACCTTCTAAGGAACATATCTTCCAAATTTCATGTTTCCATCTTCACCGGTTCAGGCTGTGCCCTGTTTATATGTCAGACAGTCAGTCAGTCGGTCAGTCACGTCGGTCAGACTAGACAGGAGAAAATTCATCGAGTGAGCTCATAATTATTATAATTATTAATCAGTGTAGCATTTTCGACAGGGATGATGTATCGTAGACGTTATGGCGAGGCAGGGGGGAGGGGCGTGGTACCGAGACGTCTTCTCGCAATTGTCTCCAATATAATAATTGAAATCCGCCTTGGCTTGATCCAACAATTATACCTGAGTACTCGCGGTAATAACGTTATTAATGTAATTTCCGTGTAATCTATTAGATCGGATAAGGTTTGCCGAGAATTCCCTTTTCTCTCGTACAACCACCGTCGCGTATTGAAATCGTGATGGATTGTACGGATCTACGTACACGCGTATACGTATATATGTGTGTTTATACATGTGGGGGTTATATGTACATATATGTATATATATATATATATATATATATATATATATATATATATATATATATATCAATACGTAATTGGATAGGATTTACGGCCAGGCTTACGAAGGGTCCGTACACAAAGCCCAACCATTCGCCCCCGGTATTCGCTTCCTATTGTGAAATTTCGCGACGAACATTCTCTTCCCTTCATTCCTATGCTCGTTCCACAACATTTATATATATATATATACATATATATAAATGTATACGTAAAGGGGGGGGGGGGGGTGATTTTGAAGGCATTCGACTTGGAGGAACATCCCCATAGTGTTGAATATAATAAATTATTGGGAGTACAAATTAATTCGGTCCGTTTTCAAGAGATGGCTCTGGCTGTTATGAATATTTCATAGTGACAGCTGATTTCGGTGGTTTCCGAGAGGTTAGACATCTGTCAATAACATTCAGTTTATATCGCTTTGAGTTCCATTAAAAACCTTGTTTTTTACTGTGTTGAATATGTCCAATTTTGTGTTAACTAAGCAGCATTTGCGGGAAGTTTTCCTTTCTGCTTTAATTGGAAGAAAAGTGCAGCTGAAGCGCATCGAATGCTTGTTGAAGTTTATGGTGATGATGCTTCAACTGATAAATCATGTAAGGAATGGTTTCGACGCTTTAAGAACGGTGATTTCAGCGTTGAAGACAAGCCTCGCCCTGGACAGCCAAATGAGCCAATGAGCTGCTACAACCTGGCGATTCCATTACGGGCGATCGGTATAGACTACAATTGATTCGTTTGAGCCGTGCATTACGAGAAAAACGGCCGGAATACGAGCAAAGACATGACAAAATTATTCTTCCGCATGACAACGCTCGACCTCATGTCGCAAAAGTCGTAAAAAAATATTTGGAAACGCTCAAATGGGATATTTTACCGCACCTGCCGTATTCTCCGGACATCGCTCCTTCTGTCTACTGGTTGTTCCGACGGATGCAGCAGGATTTAGCAGGTCACCGGTTCACTTCTTTCGCAGAAATCGAAAATTGGCTCAAAACTTGGATCGTCTCAAAAGACGAGACTTTTTTTCGAGATGGAATTCGAAAATTGCCTGAGAGGTGGGAAAAAGTAGTAGCCAGCGATGGACAATACTTTGATTAATCTATTCATACCTGTTATTTTGAAATAAATGGATTTTTTACCACAAAAAGACGGACCGAATTAATTTGTACTCCCAATACTATTAAGAACAACGAAATACAATGACGTTGAAGTTTGTAACGTTGAAACGCAACGAAAATTAATTCTTAATTCCTCAATTTTTTTCTCTGTTTTCGGCTGTGAAAATCGTTCAGGCGTTGCTACTTATTCTTATTAGAAATTTACGACCTCAATTTGCGAGAGAACGGCTTTCGGTAATTATTAAAATAAAGGAATAAAAAAATAAATAAAAAAATCGCTGCTTTCCAACGACGTAAACTTCAACACCGTGGGATAAATAATAATATAAATAGTACAAAGTAAAAATGATAACTATTGTAAATAAGAATACTAATACGACACAGTGATAATGTTTACACGCCTTCGAAATTACATTTCGAGAAATATAAGTATATTCACGTGAAGATCATATGATAAAACATCCCGTTCGCAAAATCGACGATTCGTTGACAAAAATGAGTCTTCAACGCAGCCACATGTGCCGACAGTCAAAATTACGAAGATTTAACCGATTTCAAATTACTTTCCCTTACACATATACATATATTCATACATACGAATGTCAGGCCCGATCTTTCGAACAATAAGCGCGCAGTATGCACGTCCTTTCGAGGCCCGTTTCAATATACATCTCGTCCCACCGCGTGCAGTTGTATTGTTCGTCGGTAAGACAAGCCCGCACGGAGCCATCATAATTCGTAGGTAATAGATTTAATTGCAAGCTCGGCACGTAACTCCACCGCGCGTAGGACTCACTATCGCCGTATCTTCTCCTCCGGTGCGCCGTTTGTACGCGAGGGTACGATTCACTTCTTCACCTCTCTGACGACGGCATAGCGGGAGTGAGATAACAAGTCCCGGTTAATTGTTTCAAAGTTGCGGGTCCGGAGGACCTTGCGCCCGTGCACTATCTTCTTCCCTCTGTTTCACTCTTCCTCAAATTGCTCTTAAGACTCTACGCGTCTGTCTCGATCTTTTGCTCTCCTCTCTCTTCCTCTCTGCCCCCCCCTTCCGACCCCCTTCTCTCTTGCTCTCCCGCCCTCCCTCTCCCTCCATTCTTCTCTCTCTCTCTCTCTCTCTCTCTCTCTCTCTCTCTCTCTCGCTTGCTCCGCCCTACCCTGTGCTCTTCTGCTCACCCTCTCCCTTCTGCCCTTCTTCCCTCTCTCTCTCATTCTTGCTCTCTCCGTATCTTATATTCAACGATCTACACTGTTCATCGTAGATAATTCATTTACACCCGAATGACTGTGCACAGACGAGTCCATGTGGCTTTGTGTGTAGCAAGCTTTGCGGACTCCTGTCTCCACCTTCTACACCCTAAACCCACCCGTTGTCCCTTCTCGTCGTTAATTGTACTATATTGTCGATTCTCCGTGTATATATTGACTACGTGTATAATGGAGAATCGAAGGCTGGAGGGATGAAATTGTCTCGGGAAATTGAAGCTCCGGTCCTAATGGTACCTGCGTTACCCGTCGCTATACAAAGGCCGTATTGTAAGAATCGTTGCTATGTACGTTGCTTCGCACCTTCGTAGCTCTGCCCCTCCCCCCCCCCCCCCCGACTCAGTCGTCCCGATACTCCGTTCTTCCGTACATACATACGGCCGCGCATTGACTTACGCATACAGCTGCTCCGCTACTCACCCTCGTCACGCGCCCTTGAGGGTGTATGGACGAGACCAAGTGAAAGCGACTGAAATATCGGAACTAGGCACTTCTATTGAGAATATTTGTTTTTTAATTATTGGTTAATTTTATGAAAACTATTTTTAACTTAATTTATGGTTTTTAAAATTTTTATTGTTTATTGGGTAATATTTAACTTCGATAGGGCAGAACTCTTGAGGAATAAATATGACACGCCTTATGACTGCCACAATCGAGTTGCTCAACTGTTTGCTTTGCTGTACAGTTTGTGCAGGCGTCTGCGCAAGCTCGGGGCCCGGAAAGTTGGGCGACTTTATTTTTTTTTCTTTCGATTAGAATATTGGGATGACGAGGTCAGGATTTTACACACAATTCATACATCGTCTTGTCGAGTTTGCGTTTTTTTAATAGCAAAATATTGATAAACAATGAAGTTATTATTATTTAGAGAAACTGCCGCCCCTGCGGCATGGTCAGATGGTTTAAGTGGTCCTGGCAACCAGAGTGATCGGAAATAAAAAATAAAAAATGTACTTTGGTATAATGGAAAATCTTTTGTATGGCCGCATCCGTTTTTTTTTGTAATTTTCATCATTACGAAAATGGCTAGAAAGAGAACGTCCCATTTTTTATGTGTTTCTCATCATAAGAGAGTAAAATTACACTTTAATAGAACGCTTTTGCGAACGCAATGCAAATAAAAGGACACTTGTGTGTCACAAAATGACACTTCTAAAGAACGCAATATAATTCTTGAAGGAGTTGGCGGCACAATCCCAAATTTTGCACTCATCCTTAGAACAAACGAAGTAAAACTTTCCATTTTTATTGCCGTATTGGCAATTAGTTCAGATTTCCATATAGATCCTTAACTCAGTTTGGAAATAGAGACCCTACGAGTAAAGTTCCACATGTTTGTACGTAACCAGGAAAATGGTTTTTCGCAAGTACAGGGAAAAGTGAAATGCAATATCTTGCCGAGTTCGGGCAGCGTCTCAAATTTTCATGAGATTTTCGTAAAGTTTTATCGATTTCGATGAGTGTTGCACCTGCGAGCGAGCGAGAGAGAGAGAGAGAGAGAGAGAGAGAGAGAGAGGGAGAGAGAGAGGGAAAGAGAGAGAGAGAGATTGGGCGTAGCGAGACCGCATCCTCGGAACGAAGAGCTGTAGGTATATACGTATAGAGAAAGTGCGCGCGAGCGCAGGATCTAATTAAAAATTGCTGCGGAAAGGAAGAACCGTGCTGCTGTGGGCGGAAAGCCCACATCGCTGCTCTCTTGGCCGTTGGTAGATACGAGTTTTTATCGAGGGCTAAGTACATTAAAGGCTAGATTAAATTACAACCGGGCGCACGCAATAAATGTTTGGTAACTACTATTCTTGAAAACTCCTTGGAAAAACTCTTCTCTCTGTCTCTCTCGCTCTCTCTCTCTCTCTCTCTCTCTCTCTCTCTCTCTCTCTCTCTCTCTCTCTCTCTCTCTCTCTCTCATACTCCACCTCATCTCGCCTCAAACAAGTACAACCGTCAGTCGATCACAGTGATTGTCAAGTATTTTCTCGCGGGTCAGCTCGGACAGAAAGAAATTAAGTTACCCACGCAAAAATTTGTTGGGGAGTTCCTAGATTCTATCATATAGTGTTATGAAATAAGAAATAATATGAAACAAGCATAACTTTAAAGACGGGCTTCGAGAGTATAACTCACAATATTAATTTCCAGCCTCAAACTCAATCCAAGGGAAAATTGTTAGATCTCAAACTAAGGAAAACTCAATATGAGGAAAACATAAATAAATTCACTTAAGACGCAGGTAGAGTAAGGTGGTATAGGAGTACGCACCTAAGATTCAAAGCATTGAAAAAAACAAATACATTTAACGAATCAGATTTTTTTAAATTGAAACAATATCTAGTACCCTCCGAAGGGCACTGTAATTTTTTCCTACACTCCAGCCTCCTATATCTCTCTCTCTCCATTTTTGAGCGTCTCGATCTTTCTATCCTCTTTCTTATTCCTCCTTTTCCTTCCGCGCGTACAACCTACGACATCGAGGATCCCTGCGAGCTCCTCATCCCTCGCAGACCTCGACTCGGACGCTCTCCCGCTGTAGCCAAACTTGGGACGGGGAGTGAAGGTACTTAAAAAAACTTTCGGCCTTCCGCTCGTTTAACAAAAATGAATTAGCTCTCAGTGCTCTGGCCGTGAGATGAATTTGTTTAAGCCATCCTCTTGTTCAACGATGAAAGAAAGGGAGAGAAAGAGAGAGAGAGAGAGAGAGAGAGACAGAGAGAGAACTCGGGACTCGATTTTCTTCTACTTTCTTTTTTTGCGTTCGAGTCTTATTTTTTTTTGGCTCCCTGTGTGTGTCTTTTCTTTCGTTCGGATCAAGCATGCAGCCCCTTCGCGTTCAGCCTCTAACGACTCTCGTGAGAGAAAAGATCCCGCATGCTCCACGAAACTGCCAGTCTGATTTTCCACCGAGTCAATATTGCAAAAGAAACAAAATGAAACGGCAGCCTCGAAAATGAGAAAATCGATTTCCCAATCAGCGTTTCTTTCTACTATTACAGCATCGAGAACTATTTTTCTCAAAATGTTTGTGGGTGATGAAAAAAAAAGAAAATCAGGTTCCCTCGGGACAGAGTGAGCGGAGATTAATCGAGCTTCGTATATAGATAACGGTTAATCTTGTGTACAACTTTGGCCGATACGAATTTCGAATCAGTGCTCCTTGGTCTTTTTCTCTTCCGTGGGAAGAGGACGGAAAAAGGCGCACATTTGGGCTTCCAGCGTCGTAATGTTTCGCGGAAAAACACGTAGAAATCTCGAGTTGGAGTTTTCCTTTTGCCCGAACTAACGCCGGTGAGATTGTCTTTTTCTTTCGTCGCATATATATATATATATATAAGGGTTCGAGATACTATCCGGTCTATCGTATGCTGGGCACTACCGCAACTGAGAAGACTAACGAGACCGTGGTACACATAGGATCTAAAGCTCCCGCTCTTCTCTCTCTCCCGCTCTCTGGGTAAGTTGGAAAAACTCTCTGTGTCGGGATGAATTCGGTACAGGAAAGAGATTAGGGGTACAACGACGGTGTGAACAAAGTGTTGTAGAGAGAGAAAGAGAGGAAAATTTTTTCAATTCGTATATTCGTATTGGAGGACCGCACAAAATGAAAAATTGTAAAAAAATGTACTCCACAAGGATATATGGTAGTAGCAAAAAGACGGAAATTCTTAAGACTTAATTACGACAGCGAATACAATTTTGTTGACAAACGTTCAATTAAACGTATCACTGGTGTCCACGTCTGTCTTGGCTTTTGTTATCGAAAGAAAAAAATGTTATCACCAAATAAGATTATTAAGAATATCATCAATGTCGAAAAATTCTGCCAAGGGTCGTAAAGTATTTTTGTTTGGGTTTCCTCGGGCTCATCGCCGGAAATGGTTCTTTAGGTTGATGACGAAAAAAAGGTAAACAACGATATAAAAAACGATATAAAAAAGGCGAGAAAAAAACGAAGCTTAGTGTGTCAATCCTCTGGAGCAATCCTGCCAGTCGTTTAGGGTTGTATCGACGACAGTTGAAAATTCAGTCATGGGAGAAACACTGAAAATCGACAAAATACCAAACAAAAGAGCCGGAGTAATTATCGAAGCGAGGCCCAAGCGAGTCAAGGGTGATTCGGTGGCGTACAGGCGAAAGTAGAGCTTTCCCTCCGATAATCGGGCAGACAAAGTTCGGCCATCCTGGCCCCAAAATCCTCACGCGCGTGTGCGTACATGCCGAAAGGGTGGCTGGCTTTTCATGCTACCGGCGAGTCCACCCATATCGGCCGCGAATCATTTTCTTACGCACGTAAGGGTTCGCATATGAAATAACGTTTTCCCCGGTGTGCGCGCACGTGCGTGAAACGGAGACTCGCCACATTGGACACGAGTTTCCTGTCGCTAGTGTCCAAGGGTAAAATGATTAAGCGTTAAAAATACTGTCAAACCATTTATGCAACAAAAAGAAAGACGTAGCTTTTTTATTACGTTATAGGGAGATTAAGTCACTCTACAATTTTGGAAAACTCGAAAAAATATTGTTCAGTTTGTAAAGTGTTTAAGGGTTTTGAATATGATATATCAAAATATTATGGACAGTGAAAATCTCTAAGTACCCCAAATAGCTATAATCTGTGCTTGGAGCCGGACGCGCAGCGCATCAAGCTTTCCGAACAATTGCTGCCTGAAGCTGCAAATGAGGCATGGATCAGCTTCGGAGCGCTCAGAAAGGAAACAGAGGAACAGGGCATCAATGTGAAAGGCCAATTGTATGGTGCAAACATCGCAGATTAGAGGCATATAAGAATTTTCTGATTTTATAATACTGAGAACACTCTTTCGCGTTTTTCTCGAAAATACATTTTTTTTTTAAGTGGCCGGAAACATAACTCGAACAAATCTTCACCAATCATTCTGAAAATTCTACTGTATTCAAAATTGCATTCTCTGGCGATATAGCGGTGAGGGGGGCAAGACGGGGTATTTAAGGGTTGAAGCTCACCGTTTTTTTAATCAATTGCTATAATTTTTTTATTGTAATTTATTAGTAGTATAATAAAATTCCCATTACAGAATTTCGATAGAGTTCTTTATTTCGTTAAAAAAATATACAGATATTACACAAAGTGCAACTATTTCGTGGAATTTAAGATGTAATGAGACTTTTCGGGTGATAAAAAAAGTACATGCAAATAATATGAGTTGCTCTCTCTCTCTCTCTCTCTCTCTCTCTCTCTCTCTCTCTCTCTCTCTCTCTCTCTCTCTCTCACTCCCTAACTTTCTTACTCTCTTCTCACGTTCTCACATTCTCAAATTCTTACATTCTCACTATCCATCCATCCATCCAGCCATCCAATCCAAACCAAACCTCAACAAACCCCAACAAACCAACCCAAACCTCAACAAACCCCAACAAACCTCAACAAACACAAACAAACCTCAACAAATCCAAACGAACCTCAAAAAACCCAAACGAACGTCAACAAACCCAAACGAACCTCAATAAACCCAATCGAACCTCCACAAACCTAAACAAACCCAAACCCACCAACATTGTAATGTACACACCAAAATTGAAACTTACAACTTGTAACCACAAATGACTACTCTTCGTGTAATGCAGCATTTTTCAACAAATCACAGACATTTAGTATGTCGCAGCTCCCCCCACCCGTTACAACACAGCGCTAGCGGAGTGGGGTAGCGTTATTTTCGTCTGACATCTCGCTAAATCACACCTCCTATATACATCTTTAAAAGCATTTTCAATGCTAAATCCCGAAATATGGATATTTTTTTCTTGCTCTAGGATGGCCTAAACCCTTAATCGATTACCCTGTTGAATTTGAATAAATGTCCGGTGAGTGAATTTGCAGCTTCTGATCAGGCTCTCATCCCTTCGATGATCATCGTAGCCTGTCCATCCATCGGAACGTAATTCGCACGGGGAGCGTATAAAGTTCATAAAGATTTCTCTCTTTTAGGATATCGATAGCTTGCCCCTCCGCGAGTTTGCTCTTCGCCTGCAGAGCAATGCACAAAAAGATCGCACACCCCCGGAATTGATATAAATTTTCTTGATTGAAATATCTGAACGTTTTGACGTATACGTGGATGATGGGAAAGATGTTGAAGTTTAAGGTGCGGAGGGTTCGTCTGTGCGGGTGTGTGCAGTGAGGTACCTCACGGTTTACCGGCTGGATTAACTCGAGGGTTTGTCGAGAAAGTTCTTAATATACTAATGAAAACAGAGGGTGAATTGTGCTGGCAGGCACCATCTCGCAGCCGATTCCAGCGTGATCCTCTCGTCGTCGTTGCCGTCGGGGACGAGAGATTTTACGTCGACGAAGGGGCAAGGGGTGCGCTCGCACGGAGAGCCAAAATGCCTGAGCCTCCATCGTCTCGTCGGGACTTTTGCGGTACTCCATACCGGAGTGCCCCACCGCAGGTTCAAGGATTTAACTTAATACGTATATACGACTGTCGACCTACCCCTCGACGTTTTTCTCTCTATGGTGTGTTTAAACCGCGCTCAAGAGCAAGAGAGGGAGAGAGAGAGAGAGAGAGAGAGAGAAGAGAAGGGAGAGATGCGTCGAGTGAAACCTGCCATCGGGCTTGAATATGTCGCTACAGGATATTCGTCAGCTTCCACCCTTCGAAAAATCCACAAACCCTTCATCCCTCTCCGATACACACGATTATGCACATAAAGCGCGTGAGACACTTGATTCGATGGAGGTTTCGTTTTTTTTTCTTATTCTTCGAGGAATAAATCGTATTATGGAGTTGATTTAGGGTCATGGAAAATAATGAGTGCAAACGAACGACAGGAGTCACATTGGATTGTCAATGAAATCCAGAATATCGCAAATAACCCTTCGGATCTCTCGACGGGATAAAAAAAATAGGGATGAAGTTTGCATCGTTGAAAATGCAACGAAGACTCGTTTTTTTTTTCAATTGCACAAATTCTATTTGGTCTTACAACTTTAATTTGAAAAAAGCCTTTGGATAATAATGAAAATACAGAACTTAGAAATTAAGAAAAGAAAAATCGGTGTATTCCAATGATGCAAACTTCAATGTCATGCCAAAAAATGAGTAAACCGACTGTCTTTCGTTGCTCCCTGACGACCCATGCTCAAAATCACCTGTATTAAATTTCTCGTTTTAAAATAATAAAAAATCTCGTAACAAGATTGTTCTCAAACAAGTATCCCGCGTGTAAAATTTTCCTAACTAAAGGGTAAAGAGAATTTTGCATAATATCCCGATTCCGATTATTGAATGGTATTCATAATGAATGATAAAAACCCACAAGGGTATACGTGGTAACACAGGGAAATATTTTTCTTAATTAAATAATATAATTAATAAATATTCAGCGGATATTTTTATTAATTAGTTAAGATAATTAATCGATATAATTCGTGCAAAAGTCGACGTAGATGAAGGAATATTGAAACGTAACAATATACTAGTGACTAGTAATTTTCTAGTGACCCCCCCCACCGTCACGCCCCCCGATTCTAGCCACCCGAAGAATTATAACAGTCCTACTCTGAGATGTAATGAGGAAAAGCACAATGAAAAATGGTTCAAAATGTTTCGGGTATTTCGTAAGGGCAATTTATTCACGAAAGAAACTTTTTAGTAAATTTTCCATGCAGGTATATAATTATATTTTAATTAATTATAACGTACTGAAATTCTGTTTATTTCGTCGTTCGGCTTTCCCATCAATCCCTACCAAACTGTATGGCAACGTAAAGAAGTTGAGTGGCTCGAAAATTGCGGCAGTGACGAGGCACGGCATATTTACTCTCAAAAGCTTATTCCCAATAAAGTTAAATATTGAATAAGATACGTAAAAAAAAATATTAATAAATAGAGGTGAATCAATGAAAAAGAAAGTCTTTCAATTAGAAATTTCAGGCTCGGTCTATGTACGATACCATCTATAATCGATTTTACCTTGAATCTGGGATACACGTTGGAATATTCCAAATTTCCGTTACTTTTGCCTGGCGTTGTTCCATACATCATTAGCCCTCCTCAATTCCAATTAAATCAAAAACTTTCCAAGCGCAAATCCTTTCTCCCGGTAGGCGAATTATCCTCGTAGCGTTGCTTATTCGTAATACTTGGGAGAGAATTATTTCCAGAATAATTTATTTCCAAGAAAATATCCACGCTAAATGCCCGCCTCATTTCTCGAATCCACCCTCGAATCAAATTTCCAAAGTTTTCGGCTACTTCACTCCCGCGGCAATCAGTTCAGCTGCTCATCGTTCGTTTCCTCTTACCAAGAGAAAAACACGTGAAGCTATCGCGATTTACGAATGCTCCAGCCGTAGATCATGGTCCAGCCTAAACGAGATTCAGCATCCAGCACGGAATCCCAAAATGCCAAGTCACATGATCGAGACTCGACAGACATTCGGAAGCTTTCCGTTATAATCGGCTTGAGCTGCTAGACCGCGGGTTGTCCGCAAGGGTGGTGAGAACTCGTTGCTGGAAAAGGTACCAGGAGCGAAAAGGGCGAGGATCCACGGGAGACCATATTACTGGATTATGGGAGAACGATGCGACGGTGTCTGTTGGATGAATAAAATAATGGCGCGGTACGTTAGGTTCATCAGCCAACGATTATCACTCATCTAGCTTCAAATTATCTATACCCTGCGGGTTTGTACAGACGTTTGGGTTATGTATATATATATATATATATATATATATATATATATATATATATATATATGCGGCGAGAAGGGATAATACATGCACGATCGATAATCTATATTCTATAACGAGTAAGTTCGTTAATTGTCCTCCGCTGGTCGTTTTCGACGAGCGTAGCGAAAAGCGAACGAAGAGCGAGCTAAACAGATAAAGGAACTGACCAGCAGACATGGGGGTGGTTGCGGGGGCGTTGAGGAGGGCGTGCAGCATTGTATCCTTCATTTCCTACGCTTCGTTATAGCGAGGCAATTAAGCATCGTTATTTCGTTAATTAATACGGGAGAGAGAAAGCTACAGAGAGAGAGAGAGAGAGAGAGAGAGCTCATGATGGGCTGTCCTACGCACGCCATTAGAGCACGCCGATCGGTCGATTTTGGTATGAGCGAAATGAATTATCGGGGAAATTCCATCGGTTCCCCCTTCTCTTACATTCCCCCTCACTCCCTCTCTGTCACGATATATCTCTTCATCGCTCTTCGGTTCGTTCGGTAGCTCGCTCATCTCGTTTACGTAGCCAAATATTGCTAAATGTAACGCCGATATTTCCGGTGCCCAACGATATCATACGTGATTATAATTGGACGATGACGCGATCACTGTTCAACGATAGCATGATTCACGATGATTCTGTACGCGACAAGCGACACTTGATTGAAGCAGCTTTGAGTCAATGAATCTTCCTGCTCTATTCGCAGTGCCAAATCGCCATCATAAATTGTGATGTTTTTTTATAGGATCGTTGATCCTTCTTGATACCGCTCTTGTGATCATTATAAGCCGCTGCCTTCTGGGGCGTGGAAAATAAATATTGGGCCATAAAATAAGGATCATTGACTAGAGAAAACGTCTTTACAAAAAAAAAAATGCATATTCACTGAAGTACAACAATCTGAAAAACGTCTGGGGTCCCATCGACCCCACATGCAGTAAAAGGTTCTTGGCGAAAGTGTGCAGTCGAAGGGTTAAACTAAGACTCGTTTAATTTAGTACCTACTGAAAGTTAAGGTTAAAGATCGGTAACTGGATTAAAGAATAAAGAAAAATTAGATGATTACTTGCTAAGGTATTGAAAGAGATTGATATTGATGTTAATATGAAGGTGTGATTGAAGAAAGTTTCATATTTTATGTATGTTACGTGATTATCGACTATTATGGAAATTGTATTTGAAATAAAAGATGATTATGAACGAAACCAGTTCTGTCCAGCTGGCAC
The DNA here is from genome assembly GCA_963932345.1 of Ophion ventricosus. Taxonomy (NCBI): domain Eukaryota; kingdom Metazoa; phylum Arthropoda; class Insecta; order Hymenoptera; family Ichneumonidae; genus Ophion; species Ophion ventricosus. The sequence continues at coordinate 30,591,783 of OZ010717.1, read as the reverse complement.
TTCCTGCCCACCCCCCCCCCCCCCTCTCCTAGAATAAAATGCTGGCTATGCCAATGATTGTAAGTCCTGAATACATTTTTCAATATATCCATAAATTTTGGAAAAACTAAAGAATTGGGAATTCAGAGAAAATCACTATCAATCACTATCAAAACAAAGTGTCGGTAACGAGAATTCTGAAATGCCAAATTTTAAACGCCGCATGATCGTAAGTAATTTGATCAGAGACACGCGATACGATTGAGGAAACACAAGATAGGGTCAGAAGTCCGACGAAAAGCATGACAAAGTTTATCAAGTACAGGGAGACACGGCTATTCATGGAGACATTTTTCTTCACTCAACCGGCAAGAAGCAAGTGAATTAAGTATTCACAATGTTCCTTTAAAGTACGAGAACAGTATCGATTCAGCGATGATGGCAACGACCCGTGGGCAAAAGAGTCTAAGCTCTCTCTCTTTCTCTCTCCCTTACTGTGTTTAATTTCCGAAAGAGAAACCTTGTTTGACGTGATTCCCTTGCTGTCTTCCTATTGATTTACGATTTGCATGAATTAAGGCCGTTTGATATTCGTCGTGTACCAGGGGGTTCCCGGGACCCCGGGGCAAGGAATATCGTCGTTTTTCCATCGTTACTTCCGCTCCCCTCACCCTGTCCCGCCCTCTCAACAACCCCGTGTACAACTTTGATCGAGTCAACCAACTGGAAGTCTACCGAGGTTGTTTAAGTGATACTTTTTTCAGTACGATCTGGACGAAAAATTCTATGTAAAGTTGCACGATGAAGATATTACGAAAGATTAGCTCGCGCAACTGTAGGTTTCGGGTAGGTTGTGTGAGCAAACAAGCAGAGTCTCGCCATTTTGTCACGTGGACGATATGATTGATGGAGTGCTACCCCAATGTGGGCAACCCCTTTGTTGCCGCGGCAAATAACAGACGAGAGTCAGAGGCTGAATGAAAAATAAAAGAGATGAAGAGAAGAAGGGTTGAAAAGCGAGAGATTCTCGAGTATCGAAAACGAGCATGAAGGCGAGAGTGAGAAAAAGAGAGCCAAAGAGAGAGAGAGAGAGAGAGCGAGGGGCGGGGGTGGTGACTGGACAATACTCCGAACAAATAGAGCATGGACAACTACCCTCTCGTATACAGTGAACACGAGGTGAGCTCGGGTATTTGGCCTTGGTTTTACATACATTATCCAGATTCGTATGGACTCGGATAACACGAGAGACAGAGAAGTACTATTGCCTATAAAAGCCCGGTGTATACTAACTCCTCGTGTGTTTGCTCTACCGCCAAGTTTTAACGCACAGTCCGGCACACTACCCACGTGTGCGCAACAACGGAAATAATCCACGCGTGGGCCACTTTTCATCCCTGCTACAATGTGTACCATTTATGTTCGGTTTCGATGAGGGAACTCCGCGTAAACGCAATACGGACTCTTCCTCACTAACGTTACGTACATACACGCCCATTCGTGCAATTTTTCATTACAAAGTTTATTAGATTCGAAAGTTTTTCGATTACAAACCGAGACACGTTTTGTCGTTGAAAATATTTGACAATATGACGAGAGTACGAGCTCATCACTGGATGGGAGTTTGAAGATTATCTCATTTGGGATGAAATTTCCCGGGGAGGTTCAAATTTGTACATTGCCTTTTTGATGGGAGGGTTTTGAAAAAGACAGGGCTGCTCGTGTACATTTGACGCTGGACTACGTTAGCTCCGAGTTGATGAGCGATTTGCCGGGACGAAGTATTGTGGGAGGATGACAGTAGTAGACACGTTGCTGGCACGTACGAAGAAATTTAACCTAAAAAAACGTTTATCTGGATATATTAGATGAAGTAAAAAGTTCTGAGCGTTTTTTTGCTTTATTTCGACGATGAAATTAACATAGGATTATCCGATTTAGATCAGATATGCGCCGTTTTGTTCGATAACTTTTGTCCATTTTTAAGGCAATTTCATAATTCCGCGATTGAAGAAGTCCTCGTCCCTATTGGTGAAAAATTTGACCAGCTCATTTTTACAAGCCTCTATTGAGGCCAGTTTTGTACCATCAAGAAAATTTTGCAAATGCTTGGAAAGGTGATAATCGCTTGGTGCCAGGTCTGGACTATAAGGCGGGTGCGATAGAACCTCCCATCCAAGCTCTCGGAGCTTTTGGCGCGTCGTTAAAGATGTGTGCGGCCTGGCGTTGTCTTGATGGAACACAACACCCTACCTATTGGCCAATTCTGGCCACTTCTGGTCGATCGCCTGGTTCAATCTGGTCAGTTGTTGACAGTAGAGGTCCGAATTGAGTGTTTGGCCCGATGGGAGCAGCTCATAGTGGATGATTCCCTTCCAATCCCACCAAACACACAGCAAAACCTTCTTGGCCGTTAATCCGAGCTTGGCGATCGTTTGGGCCGCCTCACTGCGATTGGACCGCGACCTTTTTCGGCTGTTGTTCTCGTATGTGACCCATTTCTTCGAGTTTTCGAGTTTTTATCGACAATTAATATTCTTAACTTATTCTAAATATAGATTGGCTTCCGTGCATTCACTGGTCCCCGTTTATAATACTGGTCGGTGAACTCTACTTCCGGTAAGAAACGTTCTTCACGTCTCACATCCATGGCAGAGCTATGCGAATAATTTGAAAGAGTAAAGTTCAAATGAATATTTGTATAGTCCGTCATCATAATTTCTCACCACGCGACAATTCCGTTCTCCAAAAATTTACGACGTCACGAAGCCACACTGACATTTAGAAAAATGCCAGTATGTTTCACTCTTCGATTAGAAAGTTCGAGGGGATAGAGAATCGCGGGTTCGATTAGATGGAAAAACTACGTATTTTTTTACTCGCGGCCGAGAGATGCAAATGAAAAAAAAGGTGAAAACAAAAATACGGATACCAAACTCCCTTTTGTAGTCGAGTCTAAATGCAAACAAGGAAAGAAGACAAAAAAAAATCCGATGCAAAACTCACTATTATAGACGATATGGTATCCCTATGGGAACGAAACGTCACCGTTTTGACACACTGCAAATACACAAAGGTCGGCCACGGAATATACTGCAGAATTTTATCATCGGATATGTCATCTGGCAATGCACCGGTGCCAATGCATCACTCTCTCACGATCACCGTACAGGTATATCCACTTTGATGAATGTAGCTCCGGTGGTAAACGGCACCGAACGGTCTCACGCGAGAATCCAAAAAAAAGGGCCGTGAAAAAAAGACATTTTTGCACCACCAACGTAAAAATAGTAAAAATGGCCACAAACAGACGTGTATATTCGACGGATCCCTGGATACTTCCAGCTCGTTTGTTTGGGGTTCAAGTGCACTCCAGCTGCGAACAGGGAAGTTCTATTCACGAAAAAAAAAAAAAAAAAACAAATATGGCGTCGCTCCGTGAGTTTATCACCATTCGTTTTCTCATCTTTCACTCTCGACTCCTCGTTGGGTGCGTCCACACGAATTCCCGAAAACTATTTCCAGCGCATTGTCATCGTCGTCGTCGAGGGTGTTAAAGATACAGCGGACGAGATCGAGTTCGCGCTAGAGAGAGCTGCGTTGCCGAGAGTGCGCTTCCTGGCGCGAACGTAAAATTCTCAATGCTTGCACCCAAACATACGCGCCTGCATACACATATACGTATATATATATACAGTAATAGGGAAGATTGTGTGGATCATACATGATACGTGAGAGGCTGACTTTTCGTATCCATAAAAAAACGTCGTAACATACCTCGGGTGCAGTTGATGCGAGGCACAGTTGTGTATACAACGTGATCTCAAATGGGTGGTAAACCGATTACTCGTTTCGATGTTACGATCTACCTAACCCTTTGCGATACGAGCGTGACCTGGTTGCTTCTTTTCTGCTTTTAAGTACTAGTTCTTGTTTTTCTCGTTGTTTAAACCTGATCGCACTCTCTTTGACTAGATCCGGATTTATGAAGTGTCATTTTACTTTTAATATGAAACAAATTAGTACTTCATCAGGTTCGGGAACAGTCCTCTATCCGAGCTCGTATATTACAGTTACGTAACCGGATATATATATATAGTCAGTAAGCTTGATCATTTAGCTTCAATTAATTTTTTTAACGGTCTCTATACGACAAACTGTTGCTAAGATATCGTTCCTTGTATGAAAAAACGCACTTTTGTCTTTGATCATCGATATCTCATGAACTACTGATCGCACAGCAAATTAAAGGATCGTTTTAAAAATTTAAATTAATCTCCTATAAGCATCAGCTATTTCTTTAGGGGGGAAAAAAGTTTTCGTACCGTCTCTATTGATTTGAAAAAAAGTACCAAAAAATTATATTTTCTGTTTTTTCGGTAAATCTTCCGCTACAAATAATGACCAAAGAACTGATGCTTCGAGGTTTTTTTTGAGCTTGAATATACCCTCAATAGCTCTGTCAAATTTCAAGTTGATCCGGTTATTCGTCTTTCCATCCCGAATTATCAAAGTTACAAACAAAAGTTTAAAGGAACACGTTTATTGCTCTTAAACATCATTTAATGATTATCAAAATGAGAAAAAAATATCTCTATGTAAAATATGTTTTCAACAATTTAATCTATCTAACTTTAGGTTCATATTTTAATAAATTATATTATGTAAACGTGTTCCAAATTTGAAGATGATCCATCAATTAGTTTTTGAGTTATGATTCCCGCAAATTGAAAATATGCCGTTTCGAGAAAAACACGTTTAAAGTTTCACAAACGAAAAACTCAAAGACAGATGTGTTCAATCAAATGATAAAGTGTCTTACCGATTAATCAGCGATTCCAGCACCATACATCAGTCCTTCCTCTTCCTCGTGCAACTCATTTGAAGCTTGCATTTCCTCTTTACGAGCTTTTCGAGCTTCTTTTGTCTCTAATAAACTTTTTCTATTTTGCCGAGCCACGCGCATCTGATCCATTTGCTCGGCATATCCGTAGCTCTGCCTGCCAACTACGATTTGTAGTTCATTCATAACCATGAGTAGGGCTGAATTTCCTTCCTTGTTTGGGTTATGAAAACCCAAACAAACCCAAACAAACGACCTAACTGAGCGCTCGTGAATACCTGAGCACGCTTGGGAGTCGAGCGAAGAGTCTTTATCATTTACATACATACCGTTAGAAGGAATCCGAATCTCGTTTTGAAATTTTCAGGGTGTATTCTTAAGATATTTTGCCAACGATTTATGAAATTAAAAAAAAAAAATTTTTTTGAAGCATCTAAAGTGGTTGCCCGTCTTAAATCGAAGATTTAACATAGCGACATAAAGATGAAACTGAAATATTGAAATCTTTTGATAGTGCGAACGTTACTCGAAGAAAAAACGAAGTCGTATCCGAAAGCTCTGAATGAGTGTCTCGGTGAAATGAGATCCGGGAGTATCGAATTGACGTTTCACAAGGAACACATTAGTTTTCGCCTAGGTTAGATTCACGAGCCTCGAGTAATCAAGTATGTACGTTTTCTTGAGGCTGTGCAATTTTTGTCATTCTAGTCGAAGGTAAGGTTGGTATAGAGAAAGCTCGCCATATACTCGACTCGATGATATCGACATCGCGATAGGGAGCATATGGCAACTCGGAAGTCCTTGCGATATTACACGCGTTGTCGATGCCGGCGTTGTACCTAATCGAATTTTGTACCACGGGAGTGGTACAGTCGCTCCCGAGTACGTGGCTGTGCATCGAAATAGCCCGGTGTGCTATGAGGACGTACAACCCTACATCGCATATAAATATATCCGTGTCCGTCTGTATACCAGTTCGAAGGATCGCGCACTCACGTGATTTTAGGCCACGTCGATTGATTATTTCTTGACAAAGAGAGAAAAAAATCGAAATTCCAAAAGCTCATTGGAAGCTCCTATGCAGCGATGCAACAATTTGTACCGTTTGACAGGTCAACCTAGAAATGATATACAAAAGTAGAAGAGGGATTGGATTATATTTAATTAATAGACGAGGGTCATTTGAAAAGTTTCGGCCTTTTTAAAAAAAACACATATTTCTAACGAAAAGAAAATTTATTTCTCGACGTAGTCGAGAATTATATATTAATATAGAGAATATATTATACTATTATATAAACAAAAAATTAATATCACTTTTGCAGAAAAAAATACATTTTCGGCTCTCTTTATTTATGCAAATTTAAAAAATTATATGGAAAATAATCGAATCTTTTTTCTCTGGATTCCACCTTAACAAGGCGCTTAATCACGAAAATAGTTATTATTAATAGAATAGTAAATTAATATTATTAATAGAATAGTTATAAACAATTTTTGTTTAAGACTTTTTTGCGTAAAATTGATATTTTACAAGATAAACGCTGACAAACGTTGAAGTGACAAGCTCCGCGCCTGCAAATTGGGGGAAACATCGATTATAGTTTTCTTCTTCCGAATTTTTTTCCACACCACCTGGGAGGAAGAGTTTAGGGCCCGTTTCTTTTATACGTAGTATATCTAGTATTAATTGGGCCTAATCCGAATAATGTAGTTTTGAGATAAATGCGTTTAAAGTTAGTAGAAAGTCACGACATGAGTTAAGAGGGGTTGCGCTAGAATTCGAAAATCGAGTACTTAGAGATTTTTCACACCCATCATCTTTTGGAATATAATTTTATAGGTACTAAAATACATTTTTAACAAAAAAAAATCGATTTTTGGAAAATCCTAGAGTGGCCTGAGGCCTTAAAAAAATTCATAAAGAGGTGAAAGCGCAAAAAATAAATTTTTTCGCTCAAAAAATCATAGTTCTGTAAATTTTCAACATTTTTACCTAAAATTTGGACGTGATATTCCTTAGGTATGCTACTTTTGGAAAAAAAATAGTAGCATAGTACGCGTTCGAAAAAAGATATTTATTCCGAGATGTAAAGAGGGTAAACGTTATCGTATGAGGATACTTGAAACTCCAGGTAAGATGGTGAATACAGTGTCATTCGGAGCCAGGAACTATTATATATTTACGCCAAAAATTGATCGACGGGTCGATTCTACCCAAGGTGACCACAAAGGGTTAAGTGGTTTCTGGAATAATTCTGAAAAAAATATAATCTCCCAGATTTCTTTTGTTTTTCGACGATATTTTTGTCTACTTTTATTGGATTAGATCCCATTGCGTCTCAGCGAATGAAAAGACTCGAGAACGCGAAGCGTAAGGTATCATTGTAGCGTGACACCGAATCTCATGGTTGATCGACCTCGTTACGAACGAGATCGGCGTACGATTCGCATTACCGATCTTCCGTGTACACTGATCTCGTAATAATCAGCTCGTGTATGTAGACGTATCAATCGGGTGTATATCGGATCACCACCATCTGTCCGTTAAATCTGCTGGCTGCGTCCTCGTTAGGAGCGCTCGTTACGCGTCTCGGCGCAAATACGGACATTTCCTCCCCCCCCCCCCAACTCCTATTTTTCTCTCTCGCAACCCTTAGCCTCGACCAGCTGCAGTCGCGCAATTGCACATTGTACCTTCGTACGCTCCCCTTCCTCCACGATGAATGCGACGCGTGCTAGCCTTACGTATTCGCACGGGTGACCGCGTCGATTCGCGCGGGCGAAGGGGGGATGCTCTCGCGAGGCACTGATTATAGCGGCGACGCAGCTTCCCATAATTATTTCGGGAACAGGCTTAATGAGAGAACAGGCGCCCTCGTAGAGGCCAAGGGAAACGTGGCCCGCGATACGGCACGCTCCAGTCGAGTCTACCTAGTCTGCTCACTGTACGAGAAAAAAAGTGAAAGAAGCACGAAGAATATACGAAAAAAAAGGATGCGTTTGCCAGCTCGTAAAAGCAGGATCCTCGACTCTTTTAGCTCTTGCTCGCGGCACTTTGCAACCTTTGCTTTCTCTATGCTCCTATCGCTAACATTTTGTAGGTTTTTCTTTTTTTTTTTTTTTTTTGCATCAGCACTTATTTCCCTCCGTGCTGACCATCTCGCTTTTACAGGGAGCGAAGAGCCCATTGCAATACGTATAAAGCCAGATGACATTGAAGTTTACATTGTTGGAATGCAACGATTTTTTTTTTTCGTCTCTTTTAAAAATGCTGCACAGTCGCCGTTTCGACATGTATCGCTGTGAAAAAATAATTTTCTATAGTCAATTACGTGTATAATAAAACCCCTATTTTGTAATTCCGATTTATTTTATGGTTTCGCTGAAAAAAAATCACAAACTATGCCTTTTTTTTTGTCCTCTAGAGTGGCCTAAGGCCTTAATCCAAATTTACTAAAATGTTGCTTGAAGCAGTCCGTTTGCATACGTGTTATAACTATCCATCGACGTTTTTTTCACTATATGCTCGTACACTACAATGATATACCTCAAAGTAGGTCAATCGTAGAAGGATTCGTGTGCGCATTATGTCATAGCCCCCATACACAGAGTGCAAAGTTACGGCCTTTGGTCTCCCACCGATAAAGCTTTATGTGCGTTTGCTTTTTTTTTATTATCGTTTGGGAAACACTTTCTTCTCGAGCCTGCACCTTTGGAAGTGGCTGACACAATCAACCGCGTGTCCTCGAGAGCTCGTTAATGGCCGATTGTCGGCTTCTTCTCAAATGCAAAGAAAATAAGAGAGAAAAAGTCAGGATCGTGGCGGGGGGGGGGGGGGGGGGGGGGAGAGTCGTATATCGCGTCGTTGTTGCGCATTGGTAGGAAACATGCCAGGGTTTTATATATATGAAGAACTATAGATATATACGTAAATATATATCGTAACGTCAACTATCAGACCGCCTGCCTCACCTCCATTAAAATAACGATTATGCAGCGGGCGCATTATCGTATCGAGCAAACAGCTCCCCGGGCTTTCCGCGCGACAACACATCGAGCTCTACCTGTACATGTACACGTACATGCTCGATACGTAGATACAGGATCGCTATATATAGAACGGTGCATGTACAACTTTATATAGCCATGCAAAATTTAATATAACCGCCATAAATAACGGGGGCCGAGCAGTAGCGGCAATGACGCGTTTCCCATCGTCGGTTAAAAGTTAAAGCCCATCGAACGAAAACGTCTATTTCCTATAGGATCGTTGTATCGACGTCATTCGAGTTTATCGAGGCTATCAAAGATAGTTCGGATTTTGCAGCCACGCGTACCATGATTGGGAAAACAAATTTCTGTCGTATCTTCGTGGCGGGATCGCAACGAGCGTGGAAGAAGAAAAAAAAAAGAAACGAATGTGGGGGATTATTTAGAAGGAAAAAAAAGAAAGAACGATAAAAGAGATAATTGTGCGCGATTATTTAGAAGAAAACGAAAAATGATTGACGGATTTTGCTAGCGAAAAAACAGGAAAAAGAAATTTGAGTAATTAAAAAAAAATTCTTTTTATATGAACGGAGGATTTTTTTTTTGGTTTAAAAGAAGCATCCTGGGAAATAGTGGAGGGATTTTCATAGCGAAAAAACGGGGAAAAGAAATTTAAGCGATAAAAAAAGCATTGCATTGTAAAGATGCAAATTTCCATCGCATTATTTAAATTGAAGAACTTTTTTAATGTAAATAATTATAAATGAAAATAAAAAACTTCCTTAATTTAAATAATTTCCAATAAAAACTAAAGAACTTCTTCAATTTAAATAATGAGATTGAAGTTTGCATCATTGGAATACAATAAAATAATTTTTCTACTGTAAATAAATTTACTATTCTATTTCTACAATTACTACAATTTTCTATTGCAATTAAAATTAAATATCTTTTTCTCTTTTTTTGCTACGAAAATATCTCAATCGTTTGTTTAGGTTTGTTGGTAATTTATTTGGGTTTGTTTAAAATGAAAATTAAAGAACTTCTTCAATTTAAATAATGAGATTGAAGTTCGCATCATTGCAATACAATAAAATTATTTTTCTATTGTAAATAAATTTACTATTCTATTTCTACAATTACTACAATTTTCTATTGCAATTAAAATTAAATATCTTTTTCTCTTTTTTTGCTACCAAAATATCTCAATCGTTTGTTTGGGTTTATTTGTAATTTGTTTGGGTTTGTTTAAAATAAAAATTAAAGAACTTCTTCAATTTAAATAATGAGATTGAAGTTTGCATCATTGGAATGCAATAAAATTATTTTTCTATTGTAAATAAATTTGCTATTCTATTTCTAAAATTACTACGATTTTCTATTGTAATTAAAATTAAATATCCTCTTCTCTTTTTTTGCTACGAAAATATCTCAATCGTTTGTTAACATGTTTCTTCGAATAAAAATAGAGAAATAAAAATATAATAAAGAATTTTCTTTGCATGCCGAGGATGCAAAACTTCAGCAACATATCTAAATATCTGTATCGAGAAAATCGAGCACTTTCGACGTTCGAATAATAATTGTAGTTTCAAAAATATACGACGAGCGTGATTTTCATGTTCCAACGATAAATTGACGACTCTCCAGCTTGGTTTATTATCCCTTGCTTGATTCTGTGGATGAAGCTCAATTTTCAGCTGACACAAAATATACGCTTGCGGAAAAATAAATAAATCGTGCTCGCTCTCTCTCTTCTCTCTCTCTCTCTCTCTCTCTCTCTCTCTCTCTCTCTCTCTCTCTCTCTCTCTCTCTCTCTCATCTCTCTCTTCTCTCTCTCTCTCTCTCTCTCTCTCTCCTCTCTCTCTCTCTCTCTCTCTCTCTCTCTCTCTCTCTCTCCCTCCCTCCCTCTCTCTGTCATTGTCCGCCTTATCGCGTTACACGAGCCAGACGAATCGCAATCTCGTGTAATTCATTCGAATATTGCAGTCGAAAGAAAATAAATAAAAGGAACTAAGCGACGAGGAAATCGATTTATTTTCAGTGAATATACATATAACGTTATTTCTCTTGTGCCACATTTTGAATTTGGATATTTAATTTTTTTTTTTTATTGGGGGTTCCATGCAAAGTTACAATCCTCGCTCTATATACCTTTTTCTCGTTCTCTATCGCTTCAATATTTTCGTTATCTCTCACGACGGGGTTACCAACGGACACGCGGTTATCGAATATTTCCATCGATAAATTCGAGTGTGTGTCCCCGTTGGATTGTGCTCCCCCCCCTCTCTCCTCTCTCTCTCTCTCTCTCTCTGACTCTGACTCCCCATATTTTTCTTTTCCGTCGAACACGATGTCGAACAAGATGAGAGAAAATAAAAAAGAAAAGAATTGCGGAAGAATAAGACGAGAAAGACGCGGATAGGGGTGAAAAAGTGAAATCTTCCGAGAGAGGACCACCCCGAGCTGGGATCGCAGCCGGTGTGCACTTCCGGTCCGTACACTTGTTTCTCTCGCTACATGACACACACACGCTCACACTTGAATCCGCCGAGTCTGAATTTTGCACGTATGGCACACCTGTCCTTATGGTTTATGCGTCTAGCCGTAACAGAAATGAAGCTCGGCCATGATAGGAGTTGCGTCCTCTGCGGTATGAAATAAGAGATTGCCGGGGACCGGCCTCGGGCAAATATGTGGGGGAAGGGTGCCATAAAATGAGATACTTAAGACGAAAATATTTACAGTACGAAATAAACGGCTTTATTAATTAACTTTTCAATTAGAAACAATAGTTGAAGCTTAATCGACAAAAACTTGTTGCTTAAGATCAAGCTAATAGGAAATGAAGAAAAAGTGGCATGTTTCCGGTTTTACCAAGTGTTTAGGAAAAAACAGGAAACGCCGAGGGGACAAAATGAAGTTTGGTGCACAATAAGTAGTTGAGGCTTTAAGAAAACCACATTTGATAAAGAATTTTTATTCGGCAAAATTCGAGAAAACGTTAAAAGTGTCGAGCGAACGAATAAATAGATTTTATTATAAAGTTCAAATAATGTAATTCTATGTAGATCTTGAACATCCGCCGATTTTGAAATACCTGTCAGTTGAAGCGGGCAACCACTTTAGATGCTTCAAAAAATCAATTTTCTTTTATTTCATAAATCGTTAGCAAAATATCTTATGAATACGCCCTGGAAATTTCAAAACGATATTCGGATTCCTTCTAACCGTATGTATATAAATGATAAAGACTCTCCGCTCGACTCCCAAGCGCGCTCAGGTATCCACGAGCGCTCAGTTAGGTAGTTTGTTTGGGATTGTTTGGGTTTTCATAACCCAACTTTGAGTTTTCGTAACCCAAACAAAACCAAACTCAACCGTTTGGCGATTAGCTCCAAAACATCTCCATTCTGGGTACAAAATAATCGAGGTAGCGGCATTTCTTGCTGCTATTTTATTCAATTGAGGAAATTCAGCCCTACTCATGGTTATGAATGAACTACAAATCGTAGTTGGCAGGCAGAGCTACGGATATGCCGAGCAAATGGATCAGATGCGCGTGGCTCGGCAAAATAGAAAAAGTTTATTAGAGACAAAAGAAGCTCGAAAAGCTCGTAAAGAGGAAATACAAACTTCAAATGAGTTGCAAGAGGAAGAGGAAGGATTGCTGTATGGTGCTGGAATCACTGATCAATCGGTAAGACACTTTATCGTTTGATTAAACACATTTGACTTTGAGTTTCTCGTTTGTGAAACTTTAAACGTGTTTTCCTCGATCTTTTCAATTTGCGGGAATCATAACTCAAAAACTAATTGATGAATCATCTTCAAATTTGGAACATGTTTACATAATATAATTGATTAAAATATGAACCTAAATTCCGAAAGATTAGGTTCTTCAAAACATATTTATTATTGCAAAATGCCGGGAAAAAAAATGCTAAAAATCAATCATTTTTTTTCAAACACGTTCCAACATTTAATTCTCGATTTCTTTTTCAAAATGTAGGTTCATGTTCTTACAAAACATCTCAAGAATGTGTAAAAATTTGTTGGACTATTTCAGATGCGAATTGCGAGCTGCACAATTCCCGCAAATCGACAACGACGATGAGGACACGCTAAGGGACACAGCGGATTACACCTTAATTAATGCATGAAACAACTTTAAAAAATTACCAGAGATGTATGAAAATATGAATAAATTATTGTCAGAGTTGCGGAAATTTCCGTTTTTTTTCACAATAAAAAAATCCAAAAAACCATCTAATTTTCGGTCTCCTAAAGTTGTTCCCGCCTTAATGCTTGACTGGTCGGGTTTAAAAGAGATATCCAAAAATTGGAAAAATGGTTTCCAATTTATCCGACGGTGATTTCAAAGACAATGGGAGTTATATAATGTTGCGGTTGGGGTCGATTGGCTACTTTGAGGACGGTCTTCTAAGTCAAGCGTCTTCGGAATCACAATTTTGCCCACACCAATATTTTTATATTTCCTTGGCCCTTGGCATTGTTGGCGATTCTCGCACTTTCCATTCTATTGACCCCCTTCTTCGAGCATCACTTACCCTCTATTACTTATAGCACATAGTCTATCCGGATATATGAGAGACTGGTGGAAAATCGAGCTTGAACATAAAAAAGAAACGCCCTCCAAAATTGGACGCCGTGCTCGATTGGAGCTTTGCGAACCGACGCTCCATTCTGATACAGTAAACTCACTTCACGGGTTGAGATTCAACCGAAATAAATGATTCCGATGGAACGAGCAAGGCTGAATCCAAATTACAAAAAAAAAAAACAGAAACACTCGTCGTCTTATAAAATGTGCGTACGTTCATTAATTGACAATATTTAATTTCATCACTATCATTCACATTATCAATTTTTAACTTGTAAAATGACAAATTATTCAAACAATAGATAGTGGTTAAACAATATTTACAATGAAACTAAAAATTAACAAAAAAAAAATGGTTTTGAATTTACGTATATTCACGAAATAAATGAATATCTGAAAAAAAAGTTCAGCATTCCGAGAGAAAAGTCGAATCGAGCGTATGGATGGAAATCTGATTTTGAATTCAGCTCCATGGACAGAATGGATTCCATGACCTCATAGGAGTCAATTGTGCCCATCCTCAACATTGCGTTGACCCAAATGACTTTTATATAGCCTTTAGATGGAGCTGAGAATATTTATACGAAGGTCATTCCAGTGATTGTCACCAATGAATGGTTTGAAAAAATCTAAGGTTCGTCAAAACAGCCGGACGTGCTGATAGCTTACGCCACATGGATAGAACGGGTTCCTTCCTCCATATACCTACATATATATTGGAGGTGAAGAGATTCGATACAGAAAGTCTGGAGCGAATCAATTTTTATTCGGTTGCCGGAGCCAGCCAAGGGTGTGTTTCACGGCGTCTGCTCCTATCGTTACAGCTCTCCCATATTCCTGAACCCTCGAATGCATATGTATAAACGAAAAGGCAAGAAGTAGAAGAGGTAAGGCTTATTTCCCGTGCACTGAAAAAGCGTGGATTCCGCTTGGATTCTAATGTGGACTACGTGAGGCATCCCTATAAAATCCCCATAGGGATATGTTTGAATCTGGGATCTCCCCAACAAATTTCAGGGGTAAGACAAAAAATCGAAAACTTGTCCTGGCACGAATCGCTGGCGATTCGTGTCAATGGGTATATGACCGAAGGAGGAGAACAATCAAGACAAATACGAAACAATGCACGGGGGGTTGCAGCAAGGGGTAAGACACGAGTCCAAGTTGCAGTAATTTTCGAATATGCAAGTGGAGCAAGAGCCCGAACGAGACTCGAGAGGGTGGAAAACTTGTAGATAAGGTACAGTCTATATAAACCTGGCATGGCGTCCAAACGAATTGCTCGTCTTTCGTATCTTACTCAGATATAATTCTCTCTTCCGTTCTCTCTCTCCCTCTCTCTCTCTCTCTCTCTCTCTCTCTCTCTCTCTCTCTCTCTCTCGCTGTGGCTCTCTTCCTGTCGTAGATATCCCGCTGGGTACATACGGAAACTGCGCTATCTGTATCGCTATACGTTCATGTACCTGTTCCATCGATCCGTCACGAGAGACCAACAGGCATTGTTCAAAGCGTGCCGCACACCTTGTTCTCCATTTGCCGGCACATTTGCAAGCTTCAACATCTGTATTTTATACCACTGCTCCGATATATCTACCGTCCATGGACGCGGTCGCGAGTCCGCGCTTCTCCCGCTGATACTCTCATTGTCTTTCCATCTGTCGCATATACCTTCGAGCATTTCTCGCGAAGAACGACAGTTTTATGTACGATCACCGCTGAGCTATGGGCACTGATGGGTATACCGTGGAAACCAAAGTAATGGGCTTTTCCCCACTTCGTTTTGTCTTCCGTTATGGATGGTGGGAATAATCCCCGTGGCAACGTTCTCCAGCCAATCGACCTTGAACCCAAACAAACCCAGCACGAATACGTCAAGTCGTAATGACAAATTATTGCTTGATAACGGTCGGTATAGCTTGCGTCATGATTTTCTTACGTTTTTTTGTGAGAATGTTCGACGAAAAGCTCACGTCGACTTTTCCAAACTGAGCTGATGCGTAATCATTGGCCGATGGCCTATAGCCGTAGCACATGGTATTGAAGTTTATATCGTTGGAATGGAACGAAATTATTATTTTTTTTCGTATTGTCCAATTTTCTCGCACATTCAGACTACAAATAATATGGAAATATTTTTGATGATCCTTAGGGATTCATAACCTAAAACTGTAAAAGAAGATCTTAGGAATAAAAATGAAAAAATAAAGAAGGACTTTCGTTGCATTTCAATGACGAAAATTTCAACATCATACTAACACGTCATGATTAATTTGTCATTTTTTGAATTCGATATTTCGTAAACTATTGCGATGCTCCAAAAATCCATTAAAGCCTTGACATATATTATGAAAAAGAAGATCTGGCCAAAATTTCACCTACATCGGAGGTAACAGTAGAGCCGGAATTACTTTTGTCTGTTATGCCAAATCTCCGATTAGAAGAACATACTTTCCCGATAGCATAGTGGCAGCGTTCCTACTATAGGCAGAAGGTAGGTAGGTAAGCTGGATGTTCGATTCCATGTGTAGTCGAAATATTTTTTTCGAAATAAATCATTTCAGGAGGTCAGGAAATGACGAATGATGATAAACAATCATGGAGGTAGAGCTCTCTCAATGAAGTATTCTTTTTTTAATTTTGCATGTATAAAATATGCCATACATTTAGTAGAAGTATCGTAGAATATGGTATAAATCACTATAAACATCGTCGCGAATCACAAGCAACATTTTTCCAATCACCCTGTATGTCTACTCATGGAGCATTTCATGGCAATTCAACACAATCCTCACCAACGTTACATCCACTTATATTTAGCTTTCACTGTGGCGAATTTCCATTTTGTCACGACAATTTTCCCGTCACGAATTAACAAATTCCCAAACATGATTCTACATTTTTTTTCTCTCTGGGTACAGTTTCAAAGAAGTAAACACGGGCCGCAGAATGGTCGGAGAACGACTGGAAATTAATCGAGTCCCCCGAATATATTTATACTTGCTATCAAATGCTGAATGAACATTCAGATATGCTCGGAGATTAAGGTCGTTAGGAAAATCGTGCGTATCCGTAGCTGACAAGGTGATCGACATCAAAGTTGTAACGTAACATGGGCCAGTATCGCTAATTGGAAAGTTTACCTCAATTAATTTAATGAACAAGCAATTAACTGGTGGGGGGAACCCATGCAATTGGCCTCGTATCCGGCGGAGGCTTGACTTTGCCACGGTCTTCCGCATGTTACGGTAACGCCTATATCCGGATCGTGGTCTCTTGATTCCACATAGGCCTGGGCATGTTTATTTTGTGCGTTTATAATAGATCTAGAACGTAAACATGGTGAATGCACCTAGGCTTGCTGGACGGAACAATTTGCCGTTCGGTCGCAATATCTGTATGCGTACGGTGCATGTACATATATTATGTAGCCGCTACAGGGCCCTTTGGCCCGAGTCTGTACGACGCTGCATAATCTGTCTCCCTCGTAGCTAAGCGAGCAGACTATGTATGTTCTATAATCCTCTACGCTTCCACTGGGTTGTATCTCATCCACTGCACCATCTTCAACGCACTCCCGCTAGCCCTCACTACGATGCAACTATTCCTCTCTCTCTCTCTCTCTCTCTCTCTCTCTCTCTCTCCCTATCTCTCTCTCTCTCTCTGTCTGTCTTTCCCTCGTGAAGACACCCGCCCACCAGTACAACAGTGCCACGCTCTCGATGCTGCTGCTCTCTTGGTGACAGTTACGAACGGCTTGTTATCCGTAAGGATTGCACTTGTGAGACGAACTCACGAAAATGGTGAAGCCACCTGGCCTCGTGCACTATTGTCCGTGTGCACGTGTTGCGAGTATACTTGGATGAGGTACGATTATCGTGAACTTTTGGCAGTTGAATAGGGGAGAGGAGGGCAAGACGGGGTCAAATACTCGGTCCGAATGAATCAATCATGTTCGTTTTGGCATCATAAGATGCGCTGCCATGACACCCATCAGTTGTCCGTGTATCGTCGTGCCAGAGTGCACGCGTATCGAGCGATGAAGAGAAAGCTGATTTTTCGTATACTTGTTGTCGTTTGAAAATTTGGTTTCGGATATGACTGCTTCGTCAATTAACGCTAGATGGTGACGCGCTGTAGCTATACGTGCTATATTTAATGCAGAATCAGGTAAGGTATATTTGATGGGTTGCGCGGCGTTATTGTATTATAAATATTTGATTGGCAAGCAGAATCAGGTAAGCTATATTTGATGGGTTGCGTGGCGTTATTGTATTATGAATATTTGATTGGCAAGATATACGGTGGGGCAAGATGGGGAGATCTCTATTTTTTGTTTTAAATTTTTATTTGCTATAATTATCACTCGAATGTTCCCAATTTGACTAAATCTTGTGAGACTGATTATTGTAGGTTGACTCCGAAATAAATACGATAAAGTGACTTTAAAAACATGAGTTTTATTGAGCTTCAAACCTTAAATACCCCGTCTTGTCCCCTCTCCCCTGTCTATTGGACGGTATCTTCGTGTATGGGAACTCAACAAAAAAATTGGACCCCAAAACAGGTCGCTTTTCGATATATTTTTTTCTGGTGGGAGTATTGAGATGACGAGGTCGGATTTTTATACACAATTAAGGTATCCTTTCACGAACCCGAATATTTGACAATTAACTGATTTCGTCTAAAATTAAGGCCTTAGGCCGCTCTGGGATTTTCCAAAAATCGATTTTTTTTTGTTAAAAATGTGCCTTAGTACCTATAAAATTATATTCCAAAAGATTATGGGTATGAAAAATCTCTAAGTACTCGATTTTCGAATTCTAACGCGACCCCTCTTGATTCATGTTGTAACTTTCTACCAACTTTAAACGCGTTTATCTCAAAACTACATTTTTCAAGTCGGCCGGCCTCATAAATCAAACAAATTTCAACCGATTCACTTAAAATTTTAACTGTATATTTAGAATTACATTTTCTGAGGCACTACGTAGAATTTTTTAAATTATATTGCATACTTCCTTGTTTATAAACAATTTTCTGACGATTTTCTCATGGCATTTTATACTTTTTCAATATTGACAAAAAACAATATATCAAAAAAATCCTACGTACTTCTATAGCTATTCTTATATATAATCGAAAAAAATGTTAGTATCTCATCATAACTCAAAAATTATCGGAGCTGTTGGTCCGGCCGTTGACCTTCCAGAAATAAAGGCGTCATCGAAAAAATGCTGCACAGTCACCATTTTAACATGTATCGCTGTAAAAAAATAATTTTGTATAGTCAATTACGTGTATAATAAAACTCCTATTTTGTAATTCCGATTTATTTTATGGTTTCGCTGAAAAAAAAAAATCACAAAATATGCCCTTTTTTTCCAGAGTGGCCTAAGGCCTTAAGACATCGTCTTGCCAAGTGCTTTTTTGTCACGAAAAATATTGATGAACAATAAATTTAAGAAAATCGTGACAAACGTGTTCTAAAGGGAAAAGAGGCATGTGATCCTAAAAGCCGCAGAATCGCTTACTGCCAACGTCAAATTATTTCATTTTCATACTTCGCTGTCGAAACCAGGCACCTTCACGTTTTATTAGCCGGGTGAATAATGGGCGTTGACGTTAACTAATATTCACCTTGCTACGACGGTCGTTCCTGTTTTTTTCGCTCCACCCTAACTCTATTTCCCGCAAATATAAGCTCGGTACGAGATAGGGCAAGAATCTTGGCAACGAGGACGAAATTTCTGCATTGCTCTGTCACTCTCTATTTCAAACTCTTCCACTCTTCTCCTATCTTTGCTTTCTCTCTCTCTCTCTCTCTCTCTCTCTCTCTTGCTCTGCGTGACTTCCACACATTAATAAATGACCGCCTCGAAACAGGTGTGTGATTATCGTGGCATAGACAGGGCAGTCCTCAGTTATGTAACACCCACCGACAGTCGCAGTTGGCTTCGCACTTGCGTTATTTTTTTTTCTTCACCATTTCTATCTCTCACTCTCTTCGTCTCTCTCGTGCATGATGAAAAGAAAATACAGAGGGGAAAAGTTTCAAAAGGGCGTTTTGCCATTTTTCAGTGGAAAAAATTTCGCCAATCAGCACTTTGCGAAAAAAATTTGGAGCAGCCCACTGATTGGAAGTTCACTCTCATTGGCTTGGAAACCTCATGAGACGTCGGAAAATCATCGAAAAGACACGACGAAAATTTAATTTCCCTGGGCGTGTACACATGTTCGCCAAGGTTCCCATCTCTCTCTCTCTCTCTGTCTCTCTCTCTCTCTCTCCCTCTCTCTCTCCCTCTCTCTCTCTCCCTCTCTCTCTCTCTCTCTCTCTCTCTCTCTCTCTCTCTCTTTCTCTCTCTCTCTCTCTCCCTTCCTCTCTCTTCCTTGCGGAGATGCTCGTGACTCGTAAACGAGCGTGTGGTATAACTAACGCGGACGACGAATATTTCATGCATGGCTGAGTCAAAATGCACTAATATGAAGATATGACTATTATGAAGAAATCTTACGACAAAGATGATTTTGGTATTTATATTAATGAACGAAGGATTTAAAAAAAAATTAAATTTGAATTTTTGGCAGAGTTGTATGAAAAATAGTTCTTTTTTTTGGTACAATTTACACTACGTATAGCCTTGTAAAATTAGTTGTAATAAAAAAAAACTTTCGCTCAATCACTAGTCAATGCTATTTTGAAGAAATGTGCAAAATTTCAATAAGATCGGTGCATTAGTTTTTGAGGAATCGTGTCCACCGACTTCAAAAATAGTGCTTTCAGAAAAATGCGTATACCTGCGTCGCTCCCGGCCGGTCTTTCCCAACGGGGGGAATTCCCAAAGGTTCTCTCTCTCTCTCTCTCCTAGACTTTTACTCCGATTGACTTAAAACTTTGGGCGAATATTCTAGACATATTGTACTATTAGATAATAAAATTTAAAAAATGGATTTTTTAAATTTTTCAAACACACGTCAAACACGCCTAGTTTTTATACTGTTCACAATTTGCCAAAGTAAAGCGAGCAATCGATCAGAAGCGGCCCAAACATATTTAGGTGCTTAAAATCGCTTTTTGTTTTTGTCGAATATTTTGCGTTTGTAATTCACTCGATTTTCGCTACGGAATTAGGCATAGATCCAATAAATCGTTTCATTTCGACGTTGCAAAGTTCGAAGCAATCAGATGTGCGGTTTCTATCGAAGGTCCCAACGTTCGATTGATAATTGATAATTGACAAAAGTAATTGTATTCCACAGTATTATCTCGTGAATTTCCAATACGTCAGAACGCTCTGAAGCTTGAATCTGCAGCAAGCCACCGAAAGAAAAAAAAAAAAAACAAACAGCGACCAGAAGCCTCAACATTGTTTGGAACACCGTGCAGGTAACTGGGAAATCGATCTCCCGCGTTGGGAAACACCGTGATTCGTCCGGGCAATAACTTCCACTATCGAATATCAATTTGGTCCACGGTCTGTTGGAAATTCCCTCGGGATGAAGAAATGAATTCTTGTGTTACGCAGAGTTACAAGGATGCGTACCGTATAGCGCGCAAGCTATATCTGGGATGAGTGATGTCTGGAAACTCGGCAGTCAAGTCCCAGCGCATTCTCTGTGCACACCGAGCCCGGTCTCGAGAGTCTCTCGAGGAGTCTCGTTGATCCGCGTGGTGCAATTCAACTTTACACTATGTACATTATAACCCGTGATCATATATATATATATGTATAAGCTTTGCACTACAGTGTCTCCCGATAATTACCTGGCGCTCGGATATTACCAATTTGCTCGCACAGATCCATCAATAGTTTGGCTGAGTAACGCGAACCGCGCGGACAGACTTTTGTCCAATCGACCGTACCAGTGCATAGACTATCGTACGTAATCGCTCCTCTGTCCCTTATCCCTTTGAAAATTGGCATAAATGCTGTACGAAGTACAGATGGGTTCAGGTCGGTTTG
Source organism: Ophion ventricosus (assembly GCA_963932345.1). Taxonomy (NCBI): domain Eukaryota; kingdom Metazoa; phylum Arthropoda; class Insecta; order Hymenoptera; family Ichneumonidae; genus Ophion; species Ophion ventricosus. The sequence goes on along the minus strand of OZ010717.1, from coordinate 30,570,383 downwards.
CTTCGGAATTGAGTTATTTCAAATTCACGAAAAAAAAGCAAATCGAAAAAAAACTAAACGACGAAATAGTCCATTTAGCCAATTTGTAACTGAATTTATGTGTTCTTTTTTCTGAAAAGCTCGTCAGTTGAAACGTTTCAATTTTATTTTCAATTTTTTTTTCCATTCCCAATGTTGCTTGGTTTCGTTTAGTATTTTATAGAGCTTCGTGTACTTGCGGATGTCTGTTTTTATTTCTGTTGGTTTAACGTTTTTTTGTTTGCTTGCGAAGCAACCTACTTTTTGTGCAGGTTTTGTACTTTTTTTTTGGGTATTCTATTTCCATTTGCTAGTCCATATTCGATTCAGGAGATTGGCATTCGTTTTTCACATTGTTTTTTTCACTCTAATCGGCTTTATAATGGAACATTCTATACAGGGTTACGAGCTCCTCGTACTGCATGTTTTTAAATTGGAAATAAAACAATGGTAAATATAAATCTCGCTGTGTAGTTTGTATTCTCTAAGAACGAAATATTCATGAAGTATTTCGTTTTTATTAGAGAACAAAAGTTGGAGTAGCCCTAATGAGTTCCTTTCGAAGCAAGGATACTTTCACTATCTATTTGAAAATTGCTTGTATTTCTATCGAAAATAAGAAAAAGACATTTATCACATAGGTACGGATCGGGTAAAAACAATGATAATAAGATTTTTTAAAAACTGCTGAACGCCAGCACTATAAGTTTTAGAAATCATCTACCAGATTTGCCGAGTATTAATTAGTTGTTGAGTTATTCACATTTGAGCGTGAAAAGCGAATGTTTTGTGCAAATCAAATGAGGAAAAAGTTTATTAATTGAAGCCAGTAAGCTCAACCTTCCCTTCACGCAATGGGTCACTTTCACTCGGACGAATTTTAAATAGAATTCTCGCTTTGCCAAAGTTGAACATTTTCAATCATTTTTTTACAACAATTTGAGTTTATATATTCCGAATTTCAATCATGCAGATATATTGAGAAGTGTTAAAAGCGCATTCGTGTTTGAAAAAAAAAAAAACAACCGACTGAACGGTTGTTAATGGCAGGTGAATGAAGTACCATGCGGTGCAAATTGACTCGGTGTATTGAAATCGTGGCCAGCGATGAATGTGCCAGCGGAAAGTTAAATTCGACTTATTTTTCCTACCTTTTATTATTGTTTAAAGGGACAAGAGTTGTTTTTCCAATACAAGTAATTACAAAATCTACTCAAATTATAATATCACTAATTACAATACAATTATTTTTTTTTCTGACATCATTGCGTAAAGGGATGAAAGTTTATTTTTAAGTTCACTCTATATTTTTTCCATTATAAACAGTGCATACTTTTTTTTCGATATTATTCGTATATATATATTCGCATTAGCTCGTGAAATGCTAAGGACAGTCTATACACAGCTATAGCAATCATTGTCTATTCATAAATGAACCGATGAATTTCCAAATGAATTAACGATTGACAAATATAATTATTTCTACTAATAACTGCAAATATCAATATCAGATAGTCAAACATTCGTTAAAATCGAGTATCGACTCCAGCCAAAAATATTCTTTTATGCCGAAATGCATATAACATAATGAAATTTGGGGCATCCCTTTGCAACTGAGCCATTTCTTTTTGTCACGAATATTACCGAACAATGAACAATATTGATTTACACTTTGTAAATTCCTGTAGTTTCTTCCAGCACAATATTCGAGGGATTTGTACGAGTCTATTCGGAAGAACGAACCCTCGGTCTCGTGCAATTTCGTATGGGACCCTTTATTGAGACAGAGACTTCGAGGTATAGATATAAAGTGGACGGTTCATTGTCCCCTTCGTGAAAGTCAGTTGAATCAATGTTAACTTTATCATCCGAGAAGTGATCATCGGACCTAGCAGGGAGGACAAAATGTACATGGAGATGTCTTGTGGCTCGGGAAGTATTCGTCATGCAGGCTCGGTACGAATGGGCTCACAGATACATTTCTATGTGAACATATATATATATATATATATATATATTCGTTGCCTAGATTTTTATACGTGTATACCATCGCGAACCCCTCGAGCAAGGGTCGTAACGACTATGCGCGTTCTAACACTAAACCCAAAACGCGCCATTTCACCCTCTCGCTCTCCCGTTCTCTCGGTCTCATTTCTTTTCACATTTCCCTACCCATCCTTTCTGAATTACCATGAATATTTCATACCGTCGCTCAATCATTTTCTCTCCAATCCTGTATGTATATATAATTTATTCCAGCAATAAAAATAATCGAGCAAGCATACACAGAGGCGAGCACAGGACAGCTAGATAAGCCGAACAATGAGAAGCTTTCCATTAAAAGAAGTAATTCAGAGTCCTCATCGCTGTCATCTTTTATTGGCAATGAGTATTCCTGAAGGAATATAAGCAACACAATTTCCATAACTCGCACACTCCGTATCGTACATATTGCCCACACACATGTTTTCTTTTTATATATTTTTTAACAAACGACCTTTTTAAATATGAACGGGGTCCTAAAATTCACACAAGAATTAATTTTTATAGAAAACACAGGTTTTTAATTAAAAATTGTAATTTTTTTATTGATTCATAAAGTATACAGTATAGGGTTGTGTATGGAATAGCATATTCATTTGGTCCTCAACAATCCCTCGTGAATTTTCCGAACCCCAAATGCGACAATTTCGTCGATTAACGAAGCCATAGAGATGAAAATGAGCCTCATCGCTGAAGATGATTTTGTTCGAAAAATCAGCATCCACTTATCGGTGTTCCATAATCCATTTAACGAACTCTCTTCGCTGTGCGTGGTCAGTAGGCTTCGGTTCTTGAATCAATTGAACTTTGTAAGCATGAAGATGCACATCTTTCGTGAGAATACGCTGTAGGGAGCTTCTCGAAATGTCCAATTCTTGATCACGGTGCCAAGTTGATCTTCCTGGACTCTTAGCAACACTCTCACGGACCGCTTCGATGTTTTGTGTTGAACGATTTGTTGAAGGACGGCCAGAGTTTCTAAGATCACTCATTGATCCAGTCTCCCTAAATTTTTAAATTAATCTCTTCACAGTTGACGAAGTTAAATCACTATTCCGACACTATTTTCTACGAAAATGGCGAACTGTAGCTGTCAAACCTTCATTATTTTTAAATATTGCTCAATAATGAAAACGCGTTGTTCTTTCGTGTAGCGCTATTTATTTTTAAGGCCTTAAGCCACTCTAGCGGCCAAAAAGGGCATATGTTGTATTTTTTTTTGCGAAACTATAAAATAAATCAGAATTACAAAATAGGGTTTTATTATAGTCGCGCTAGAATTCGAAAACCGAGTACTTGGAGATTTTTCACACCCATAATCTTTTGGAATATAATTTTATAGGTACTAGAGTACATTTTTAACAAAAAAGCATCGATTTTTGGAAAATCCTAGAGTGGCCTAAGGCCTTAATCACCCTGAACTGTCAGCTATTACGCTATCTTTTTTTTTTTCGTTGGCAACACTTTACCGCACAAATGGCGCAAAATTCAAATCTTGCGTGAATTTTACGACACGCTATATATTAAAAAATAATAAACAACGTTTTTGAATCGAAAGTATTTGAAAAAATAAGCCACCATTTTAAATCTACCTATTGCCAACACATATTTCTTTTCAAGTAAACGATCTTTCTAAATAAACTTTATTAATAAAGCCCGTAAAAAAAAATATATAAATAAAAAACCCGTAAAAAAATTAAATTCGTACAAAAATCGATTGAAAAAAAAATATCCACCGATGCAGTACTTTTCGCATTGTCCGGTACACGGTAATTTTTCGAAATGGAATCGTTTCCAAAATACGTGCGGGAAAGGATCGTCACGAAATTCGGCGGATTGCGGCTACGTTATGTCAAGCAAAGAAAAAAAAACATATGTATATAATTCATTGAGCGATAATCAAGACCCGTTGAAAGCTCGTGGTATCGAGATGAAATTCACTTCGGTCTAGCACTGACCTGTCATAGAGACTAGTACGGAGATGGGATATCCTGATGAGAATTGGTCACGATGCTATTCGGAGGATCAATATCGTTGCAAAGGACCTTGCGTCGTGGCCAAATGAACACTATAGATATATACATGGGAATAGAGATGAAAAGAGGTGCTTGTGTGTGGGTGGACGAGTGCCAAGCGACGTTGGGGACAGCAACGATGACCTAATCGCCAGCAAAGAGGACTGCGCGCTTACCAACTGCGATACAGCACGTTCGGCTTAGATGTACACCCACACGTACATATATTCTCCTAACCATAAGCCCTCAATTCCCCATATACATATTTTGAGGACGGTCTTCGAAAATTACCCAAGCCCATCGTTGATTTCGGCGTTTTGAAGACATTGGAATTTACACAATGTTGAATGTGGGGACAATAGGTTGCTATGAAAACAATATACGAAGACGAATGCCTCCAATATGATCCCTCCATATATGTACGGGTTTGTGTTAAATTGACAAGTATTAAATTCGCGACTCTACTTCCTCTATTCAGTCCTGTCCACAAAGCCACACGTTGGGAGTATCGCGTATGTATGTAAATGTCGTATATGGTGCCCTTTGGGTATCCTCGATCCGACTGCTATACCCGGGACAGTTTTCTGCTCTCTGTAGATATGTGGAAGATGACGAGCTGCCACCGAACCTTTCCTTTCCAGACCCAATATCAGCTTTTTCACTTTTTGTCTCTGTTCCTCTTTCTGTTCCTAGGGGTCTCTCTTCGTCTCTCTTCTCTCTCTCTCTCTCTCTCTCTCTCTCTCTCTCTCTCTCTCTCTTGCTTTTCGTTTCTCCGTGGCTTCGCTATCTCTCATATTCCGTCACAGTAATCCCTTCAGATCGATCAATCTCTCCCTCTGCAAAGATTGACCGAAGCGCTATACGGCCAAACTTTAGCAATTTATGTACACGTATAGACCGCGCGCATATAACGTGTCCCGTCACTGCTCTCCGAGTATTTCTTATCACTCTACCGGCAAATTTTCAACTCGATTATTGCTCCCCTTTGGTTCTTTTCGCCCTCTCTCTTTAACTATCTATCGATCTATCTGTCTCTCTCTTTCTCGTGCCGCATTCGAAACGCCCACGCGATGCGTACGAGGGTGAATTGATACTGACCAACGACGTCAAGGGTGTTTGAGATTTCGAGATTAGGGTATAAGAAAACGTAGTAGATAGCTGTGCAGAAATTTGTTGGGGAGTCCTGGGGACTCCCCAACAAGTTTCATAAGGACGCCACATGCAGGAAGATTCGAAATTTTTTATTTAAAATTTTCGATCGGAATACCTTGGATCCCCAAAAAAAAAACAACATACACTTTCGAGATCCCGTGCACAAAGTTGTTGCGATGATCCCCTACATACACCAAAATCCACCCACATCTCTATAGGGATTTGTTAGAGACGACCCGCGTAGGGTGTCCTCATTGGGATCCAATTGGACTCTGCACTATTCCCCTATGAACGCTTTTGGAGAATTTTTACCACGTTAAAATCGGAAATATGTGAAAAGTCAGAGAGCGAAAACCAAACGCAAGCGCAAACCAAAATGGGGAATTCCGATTAGAATCCGACGTACCTACGAGCGTAACGTTTCCGTATAGGGATCCAATGCGATGACTCATTGGATCTCTATCAGGAAGTGAGGAATCCAACTGGATACCTACGAAAATTTCTGCATGGATAGAATTACTGTTCCGGAATTGCACCGGATATGCGCTGTAAAATGAGGATCGAAGGGCGAGGGGTTGTCGCGCAGGAGATTTTGTATAACAATACAAAAGAACAATCCAGATACGATAAAATGTGATGGAGAAAGCCAATTGTTTATTTTTACCTAAGAGAGTAGCGCGTTTTCACAATGTTTACGAGCGCTCACTCGCAACAAGTGCGTGACACCAGCACGTGTCCGTCGCGTGGCCAGAGATAACGAGAAAACCGGCAAAATTGTTTTATATGGAGAGCACACTTTAAAACAAATGCTATAAAATGGAAAGCACGCTGTGTGGTAACAGAGCGGACACTTTTACGCACACAAACTTAGAGAAAACCGAAAGGTATAGCCGAAAATAATTTAGAGGCACCGAAACACACTTCACGTGTCGAGAAGTACGATGAGATCATGGCGGCCGCGTCTCCCCGTGGAGTTGTCGCTTTCTTCATGGTGGCGGCGCCACTGAACATCTTGTCGCCGTCGCTGATTCGTCGCGTAGATCGATGGAACTCGACAGAGCTGCCGCGCTGAGAGCGCGCTTCGAGATAGTTCAAATTTAAACTTGATGGTTTTTGTATTTCCTCAACAATTACCATTTAAAATATGTACATTTTCTTTCAATTGGGAGTTCGAAAAATACCACTAATTTTTCGTTAAGGGGCCAGTCCACTTTGAAAATTTCAAAAAATCGATTTTTTTTACTGTTTTCGAAAGTACATATATTCCGAAATATTGTGTCAATATTGCTGATTGAGTTTAGGTAAGAGTTTTTCATAGTATAAACTTCAAACGGGTTTTTCTCGAAAAAACTTTTTCAAAATCTAGCTCCATCGTATCTCTAAAACTAATAAACCGATTCTCTTGAAATTTGAACCACATATTGTAAACATGATTCGCAACAAGATGACCCTCGATGGTTTAAAATTTTTGATTTTTAGTCTTTTTTTTTGCGAAAAACTGCGAAAAAAACGCGTTTTTTTTTACTTTTTTCGTTTTTCATCTGCCATTTTTTTATATTTTGATAAAACTTTATATCCGAGGGTCATTTTGTAGCTGGTGTCATACTGAATCTAATGGACTTTGATTTTTTTTGTTTCAGACAAGCCGTTGCCGAGTTGTGATGGAGCTACCTAGCCCACCTATTTTTGAGGCGTTACGTTAAACTATAGTTTTTGTACTTAAAAATGAATAAAAATGAATTAAACATTTTTTTTAAAATGTATTTCCAGACTTTATTTATCAAGCCCAACAACTTTTATATTCATATCTTTTATAAAATCCTCAAAAAAAAATTGCGAAAATAGCCTTTTTTTCGTGGCTCTAAAGTGGACTGGCCCCTTACTCATTTCAATAATATTCCTACTCTGATGAGCTACATTGAGGAAATTCCTCCGCTGACGAGCTAAATAAAAGGTATCTTCGGACGAGTCTCAATAATTTTTGCACAACGTCCAGCCGTAATATAGCCTTGGATGATCAGTGTCCGCGGTGCTCGCAGCAAAAGAATTATTACAGCGTATTTTACAGGATCTATTGAAAGGGATCAAGAAAAAGAGAAGAAAAAAAACGGATAATCCTACATGTTTGCCGGCGGCGAGGATTTCAGGCAAGTGAGTACGAGAGATTGACGTACGAATTAAAAAAAAAGGGAATTCCGTACACGAACACATGCCTTGGAGGAGTCCTCGTTAATTAAAAGCTGTAAAAACGTATTGATTGTTTGACTATCTCCTATAGGAGGATGAAGTTTGAATGTTGTACCTGGCAGGGAATTTCATCGAGTTTCTGGCTTCAGGTTCACCTGGCAACTGAAAGGACCAAAAAATTCTCCACCCACACAAACATCGCGCCGATACGTATACACGCGGCATATATTTGACGTGCCCATCGCGGACATATACGTTTGTGCAAGAGAAGGCGAGAGGAGTGCGAAATGCGGAGGAATACAGGAGCTTCGTAGGATATAGCCGAGCTTTATCTCTCCCTTCGTCGTACAAAGGACATTGAATTTTTTTCGAACCCGCCCCCCTTTCCGCTCTTCCTCTCACCGCGCATAGCTTTCCCTTTTTCTCTCTTTCTGTTTTTCACTACCTTTGCAGTGAAGGGATAGCCCGGTGGTATATACGTCCGTCTTGCTCGCCGCCACTTTTGCTCGAGAGTGTAGGGCGAAAGGGTACGAGGAGATTCGCGGGGTCAGAAGAGGATGGGTGGGCAACATGGCAAATATTTCAAAGCATAAAAGCAGCCCGGCGAGAGGCCCGGGAATGCCTCGGGCAGGAGGACGGAGGGCGGGGGTGGCAGGACCTCTTTCTCTCGTCCTTCTTCTCTCAACCTTTCTCCCTTGATCCATCACTCGTACCGTTTTCCCTACATTCTCGTATAATGCATAAATACACGCATGACGAGAAATAACCCATCGTTCTCTCTCACTACCTCTCTCTCTCTCTCTCTCTCTCTCTCTCTCTCTCTCTCTCTCTCTCTCTCTCTCTCTCTCTCCCTTTAAGCCTGCTCTCTTCTTCCTCTTTTTCACGCAAAACCCCGGTCTCTGACTGCAGGTGAAACTGTTTGAAGCTCTGACGAAGTGAGAGAAAGTTATTAAAATCCTCCTCGAATATTTATATATCGAGGATATCCGAGCACCAGGATGTAGGGGAAAAAAAGAGAAGAAACACTCGGGCAGTGTAGTTGTTGCATAGACCTTGGGGTTGGGTCGGATGAGGGGGTGGGCGCTCGCGTACCTCCGGAATTATAATACACCAACGATCGCCCTGGCTTCCCTTCGTGATTCCGGAGACTCAAAGGTATTTTTTTTACTCGTGAAAACCTTGTACGCAGTTTTTTTTGCGCTGATTCCTATGTTTTTTTTCGTATTACTCTTTTGGTAGGTGAGTGGCGTAACTCGTTGTTAATCGTAAGTGCGGAACTAATTGTGTTTTTCTTATTTTTCTTTGCAATTTGCGTTTAGTTAGATGTTTTATTCTTTCAATCTTGTACTGTTTTGCTTTTCGTGACTTTATTGATTTATTATGATAGTTTGTTCGGATTAATTATGTATCTATCTTGAGGTTTCCATATTTCGTGTACTTTGGCCTTTTTTTAAATACTTATTTTTATATTTTTGTATTTTTGGTTGTCTTTTATATTGGGAGTACAAATTAATTCGGTCCGCTTTCAAGAGATGGCTCTGGATGTTATGAATGTTTCATAGTGACAGCTGATTTCGGTGGTTTCAGAGAGGTTAGACATCTGTCAATAACATTCAGTTTATATCGCTTTGAGTTCCATTAAAAACCTTGTTTTTTACTGTGTTGAACATGTCAAATTTTGTGTTAACTAAGCAGCATTTGCGGGAAATTTTACTTTGCTGCTTTAATTGGAAGAAAACTGCAGCTGAAGCGCATCGAATGCTTGTTGAAATTTATGGTGGTGATGCTCCAACTGATAAATCATGTAGGGAATGGTCCTGGACAGCCAAAACACAATGTACTGGTTGATACGTGATGCGAGTTTTCTCAAGGATCGAGACATCCGAAGGAAAATCTCCGTCACAATACAAACCATTGTATATAACACATTTATAAATATCTTTCAATACAAAAATTATAAATGATACTCAAAACCATACTTTTTAACGCAAAAAAAAAATTGAAAACCTGAACATGTTTTGCCAGAAGAAAATCACGAACATTTCCAGTCACGAGCTAGGTGCGAACCTTCCAAGATAATAGATCGATTTGTAGAGCAAGAATCAATCTATTTTGTAATCTGGTGTCTATTTTGAGATCTTGTATATAAGATAACATTATATAATAGCTTACGCCCGTCGTTTCGCTCGCGTGGAATTTGGCCCATAGAAACTTCGTTACCAGTTGCATCCTTTATTAGGGGCTGTTTCAAAAAATCCTATAATATACCTTTAATTGTTTGTTTTGAAGAATTTTTGTACCAAGTTTCATCCTTTTAGGGCTTGATTTTTTTTTAATCCTTTCTTAGTGCACCTGCACTCCCTTTAACCCTTCGTGGTCACACTTCCAAATTCAATCGCGGTGGTCACACTTGAGTCTATTCTACCCAGTAAGTTTTCAAAAAAGTATTGTGACCAAACTATCCGTCCGAAGTGGTTCAAAAGATTACGGAACATGCTTTGACCTTTCTAGATGATGTAGGAAAAATTTATTTATAAGAAATAAAATGGCGACATGTTAAAAAAAAATTCATAAAGAGGTGAAAACGCATAAAAGACACTTTTTCGCTGAAAAAATCATATTTTCGTGAATTGTCAATATTTTTACCCAACATATGGACGTGATACTCCTTATATGTGCTACTTTTGGGAAAAAAATAGTAGCATTGTGCGTGTTCCAAAAAAGGTATTTATGAAGACATGTGAAGAGGGTAAATTTTATGGTATGAGGATACTTCAAGCTCCATTCGAAGCCAGGAACTATTATATATTTACGCCAAAAATTGATCGACGGGTCGATTCTACCCAGGGTGACCACGAAGAATTAAGGAATATATTTTCCGAATTGCATTGAGATAAAACCAGACAAATAGATTTTCTTAAACAAGCTTCAACACCCCGAAGCACCTCTAATTAGGGGTCGTTAAAAAAAATCCTAAAGTATGAGTTTCATTATTTGGCTTAAAGAATATTTATACCAAGTTTCGAGTTGATACACGCAAGGAATACAATTTTCCATCCAAAATCTTACATCCTATTTCATCGTTTTAGGGGTTGATATTCGAGAAATCCCTTCTTAGTGCACTACCACGCCCTTTAAGGAAGATATTTTCCGAATTTCATTAAGGCCTTAGGCCACTCTAGGATTTTCCAAAAAACGATTTTTTTTTCTTAAAAATGTATCTTAGTACCTATAAAATAATATTCCAAAAGATTGTGCGTGTGAAAAATCTCTAAGTACTCGATTTTCGAATTCTAGCGCCACCCCTCTTGCTTCATGTCGTCACTTTCTATTAACTTTAAACGCGTTTATCTCAAACCTATATATTTCAAGTCGGCCGGACTCATAACTCAGACAAATTTCAATCGATTCACTTGAAATTTCAACTGTATATTTAGAGTTACATTTTCTGAGGCACTAGGTAGGACTTTTCAAATTATATTTCATAGTTCCTTTTTTTTATAAACAATTTTCTGACGATTTTCTCATGGCATTTTATACTTTTTGTTTTAGCAATGCGTCATTTTGACGAAAAACAATATATCAAACAAATCCTACGTACTTCTATAGCTATTTTTACATATAATCGAAAAAAACTTTAGTGTCTCATCATAACTCAAAAATTATAGGCGCTGTTGGTCCGGCCGTTGACCTTCCAGGAATAAAGTCGTCATCGGAAAAATGCTGCACATTCACTATTCTAACATGTATCGTTGTGAAAAAATAATTTTCTATAGTCAATCACGTGTATAATAAAACCCCTATTTTGTCATTCCGATTTATTTGATGGTTACGCTGAAAAAAAATCACAAAATAGTCCCGTTTTTTGGCCTCTGGAGTTGCCTAAGGCCTTAAGATAAACGCAGAGAAATAAATCCCATACAATCTTCAACATCCCGAAAGCACCCCTAATTAGGGGTTGTTTAAAAAATCGTGAAGTATGAGTTCAATTATTTGTTATGAGGAATATTTACACCAAGCTTCAAGTTGATACACGCAAGGAATACAATTTTCCATATAAACTTTTCCACCCTCACCCTCGTAGGAGTTGATTTAAAAAAAAACGAAATCTTAGCGCACCTCTACACCTTCTAAGGAACATATCTTTCAAATTTCATGTTTCTACCTTCAGCGGTTTAGGCTGTGCGTTGTCCATATGTCACCCAGTCAGTCCGTCAGTCAGTCACGGAACTGTTTTATACGTATAGACGATATTACCTCTATATATATATATATATATATATATATATATAATTTGTATATATCGCTCGTCAGATCGCGCAATCCTGATGTAAAAGAAGCCTCCGATTCACCGGTAATATCCATAAAGTAGGCGAAAAACGATGTATGCATTTTTCTACATAGAGTTTTATCATTTTCATCTCGCATTCGAGGATATTCAAGTAACATGAGAGTTCGTGTGAGAGATGAGCTTCGAATGAAACAAGAACAAGCTGAGTGAAATTATTTCGGTGAGATGTGGCATCATAGAGTCCGAGTAAAAGAATGAAAATTGAATTCCTTCTTGAACTCTGACATATAGAGGAAGAGGAAGGGGGCGGGAGCGTCACAGCGGTAGAGTTTTCGTCAGCCCTGACGATAAACGAGACCGTTATTATGGTTTTCAAATTTCTCTCATAGAGCGGTAATGAAAATGCATAGTGTGTGCGGCTAGTTATCGGGAGGAAGAGCTTTCCAGTCTTTCCATTTCCCTCTCTTTCTCTTTATCTTTGTCTCCCTCGCATCCTCCTTCTCTCTCTCTCTCTCTCTCTCTCTCTCTCTGTCTCTCTCTCTCTCTCCCTCTTTTTCTCTCTCTCATTCGCTCTCCATCTCGCCATCCATCATGGTGCACAGTGGCACAGAGATGGAACGGGTTAATTACTACCTTGGCGGAGAATGAAAACTGAACACACTCTCGAGATCGCGTCTCACCGCGTCGGTGGTTCAGGGATGAATGAAATCGCTGTCGACCGATGGTCAAAGCTTTGGAAAGGAATGGAACAGAGAGAGGGAGAGAGAGAGAGAGAGAGAGAGAGAGAGAGAGAGAGAGAGAGAGAGAGAGAGAGAGAGAGAGAGAGAGAGCGAGCGGCTCCTCGTTACGACTCGCTAAACCGCAGAGACAAAAGATCGGAGAGACAGATTGAGAGCGGCAAAGACTACATGACGAAACGAATTACAATTATTTTCATTTTTATTGTCTCTTGATCTCTTCGAAGGAGGACGTTTAATTCATGGCTTACAAAGAAAAATCACAACTCGTCGGAAAGCTCTTCGTATCTCGTGCCAAACGAATTTCTTTATTTTTTTTCTTTTCATCTTTCAAATTGGGTAGACCAAGGCCCCTAGAGAAACTTTTATTGTTATTTGCGACACTCTGATTGTGAATAAAGGCGTTTTTTGTTATCTGTAAATTTAGTGCTTAAAACGAAACGAAAATTAATAAATTGTTTACGCGAGTGTATTACATGCACATTTTGAACGGATAGTCGAAAGAGACGATTTAGAAATATTTTTCTTCAAGGGGTAACACCACTGTAAACGTGTAAAATTAAATGATTTCTTTTTTGCTGGAAGGACAAGTAAGAGGATAATAGTATTCAAGGATCTTCAAGTGAAAAAAAAAAATAAAATTATATTAAAAAATTGTAAAAAATGATGACGATGAAGCCATTTTTGCGAGACATGTTGAATCTGAGACGCTCTTCGGCACACAGTATAACTGACGCAAATTTGAATCTACAAAAAAATCTAGAAAATTTTTCTTTTTGTGTAATTGGCAAGTATTTAAGGCAAAAATTCAATTTTGACAGAAGAAAAGATAATCATATGTTAATAAATAATATTATAATTAACTCATAGAAAATCCCATACGTATTTCTCTTGGGAATGTTATTTTACACATTTGTTCAAAATTTAGAGTAAATAGAATGAAAATGGTTGATGTTAAGCTGCGAGCCGTTTTGAAAAATTGTATTCCGAGGAAAAACGCGTTTAAAGCTTTGAGATGCGTTATCGACGTGAAAAAATGAAAAATGTAGCTATTAAAAATGTTATACCATTGATCAACTATCCCAGGACCATAAAGCTTCCCTTCTCTCTTCAAATATTCATGCTCATTTTTTTTTCCTGGTTGATTTTATGCTGATGGGTGCTTCTTTTGTCGCATCTGTCAAAGACAGCTCAGCGTGTTTTATCCGTCCAGCATCAGTTTTAAGACAAAAATTTGTAAGCTTGGAGGCTAATATCCATCTCCAAGACTTTTATAATTCATATCATATTACTCAGACCGTCGTTAATATTGCACACAGCAATATGAGTTGTTACATTTAATACTTTTTTTGCCACATGAGTGGGCCTTTGTAGCTAAGCTCCAAACAGTAGCATTGAAACTTTCGTTGCTTTTTTACGTGTAGCCTCCCAAGCAACGATTTAGTCACTCTCTGTAACTTAGAACAAGTCTGAGGCTACAAATAAATGGTGAAAAAAAATGTCATCAAGGCTTGTTACCAGCCACTACCACCGGGGACAGTGGCTGGCCTTTTTTTTTTACAAGTACCAAACTTTTTTTCCTTATTCTAGATGGTTCAAAGCATCTCTTAAGCAAATAAAAAATCAATTTTTTGATAATTCTACAGCGGTGTTACCCTTTAAGGAGTTTCGATACCGTTTTTTAGCTGCAAGAGTAGGAATGAAAATACAATGAGTTTTCGGCAGGCTGCCAACTTGTTGCTTATAAAATTTCATGTAAAAATTAATTATTATTAGGCAATTGTTGAAAAATATTTCCAAGCCGGTAAATCATATTAATACTTATCATTTTTGCAATTAAATATAAATATTGGGTGAAGTATAAAGTTCTGAGCGTTTTCCGCTAGATGTCTTTGGTGAGCCATATCTTACGATGTATACATCGCATCGAGTCATACTATACGGCGATTTAAAGGTGACATTACGCTTCAAAAAAAGTTCTTTGACAGTTCTGTGTTTGGTGAAGCCAGTTGTGTGTTACAGCGTTCCAAAATGGAGGTAAAAAAAGAGAAAATTTGATAAATTCTTCAGTACCACTACGATCAAGGTGAAAAGGCGGAGCAGGCGGCCAAACAAATTTGTGCTGTTTATGGACCCAATACAGTATCGAATGCAACAGCAAAGCGGTGGTTCCAACGATTCCGTTCTGGTAATGTGGACGTCGAAGATGAGGCACGCTCTGGTAGGCCAATTGTCGAAAATATCGATAAAATCATGGAAGTCGTCGAGTCGGACCGGCATGTGAGCACTCATTCCATTGCCCAGGAACTGAATATTAGCCAGAAAACCGTTTGGAACTATTTGCATAAGGCTGGTCTCAAGAAGAAGCTCGATGTATGGGTGCCACACGAATTGACGCAAAATAACCTTTTGGACCGAATTGATGCCTGCGATTCTTTGCTGAAACTTAACGAAATCGACCCATTTTTGAAGCTGATGGTGACTGGCGATAAAAAAATGGGTCACATACGAGAACAACAGCCGAAAAAGATCGTGGTCCAATCGCGGTGAGCCGGCCCAAACGATCGCCAAGCCCGGATTAACGGTCAAGAAGGTTTTGCTGTGTGTTTGGAAGGGAATCATCCACTATGAGCTGCTCCCATCGGGCCAAACACTCAATTCGGACCTCTACTGTCAACAACTGACCAGATTGAAGCAGGCGATCGACCAGAAGCGGCCAGAATTGGCTAATAGGAAGGGTGTTGTGTTCCATCGAGACAACGCCAGGCCGCACACATCTTTAACGACGCGCCAGAAGCTCCGAGAGCTTGGATGGGAGGTTCTATCGCACCCGCCGTATAGTCCAGACCTGACACCAAGCGACTATCACCTTTTCAAGTATTTGCAAAATTTTCTTGATGGTACAAAACTGGCCTCAAGAGAGGCTTGTGAAAATGAGCTGCCAAAGTTTTTTTTACCAATAGGGACGAGGACTTCTTTAATCGCGGAATTATGAAATTGCCTTCAAAATGGACAGAAGTTATCGAACAAAACGGCGCATATTTTATCTAAATCGGATAATCCTATGTTAATTTCATCGTCGAAATAAAGAGAAAAAAACGCTCAGAACTTTTTTACTTCATCTAATATATTGCAATGTTATTCAAGAACAAATAAACGATAGAATTGGCAACAGCGGAAAAAAAACTCTTCCAACATTGCGCTATTCTCAAAAGATGTGTAACAGTTCGAACATAGAATAAATCCCTTCCCAAATGAAATAAGAAAGATCGATCATTGGATCGATCCATTATTATTACTTTCCAGTCGACTTGTTGCTTTTCCAACGATCTAGACAAGAAGGCAATAGCATCGATCCGCAAGGAGTCGATCGGGAGATCGAGCCAGGCGTCGCGAGAGCGGTACCGGAGGGTTGTGAAAGCTCGTTGTGGCGGCGCGACGGTGGCCGTGTGTCCCAAGTTTGCCGCGCGGTCGTTTTATCAAGCCGGCAGCCGTGCGTTAAAAGGGCGACGGGGAGCGGGGTTGCGAGCGTCGGCGTCGGCGTCGGCGTCGGCGGCGACGGCGCTTCGCAGCGCGCGGCCGCGCTTTAGTTCTCGCCGAGCGGGGCGGGAGGGCGCAACGAGCGCGCTATCAGCGGGGGCGGACAAGCGGGAGGCGCCGGCTGCTCGAGACTCCTCAGTCGACGTCAAGCCGTCGCGGACGCTTGCGTATATCGAGCACGCCGCGCTTGACGCGCTCTTTTTTTTCTCTCCCTTCTATCGCACGCGATTACGAGGAACGAATAAAAAAGAATCATAACAAACCAAAAAAAACAAAACGGAAACGCCGGTCTTAATCGTTCGGACGTGTGGATGTTTCAACCGCACTGGCGACGCGAACCGTAACTTTTACACACAAATGGTAAAGGAGAAAAGGCACAAACGAAGTATCAACACGAGCCTTCGAGCGGTTCTTTTTTTTTGTTTGTTTTTTTCTTTCTTTGCGCAAACGTGACCACGTCACGACGTTTTTCTTGCGAATACACGTTTAACGATAGACATCCGTCAATTTGAGACCCGGACTTTTTCTACTTTCCAGCGACGAACCCAAACACGTTTTTTTTTTTTTTTGGCGCAGAACGCGTCGGAGCTCGATCTTCACGCGTGTGCTCGATTTTCCCGCGACAATCACAATTGCAATGACAAATTTGAAAATTGCTTCTCATTGAGGGGGCAATTTTGACGAGTAGCTGGCATCTGTCGCGAAGGACTATTGGCAGTAAACGATTGGAACATCGTGGATAATTGCAAGAACGAAAACACGCTGAAGGACGTTGCGTTTAGTACGTAGGTACGTTCCCGTGTACACTGGGAACGGATGACGTGTGTGCTTGCGACACGAGACGAGTGATCGATGGAACTTTGATCGAGCGTCATCCAACGTGCTCTTTTCTATCGCTCTCTCTCTCTCTCTCTCTCGCTCGCAAACCTCTCCAACCCCATCGCGTGACGGGAAAACGGTTGATCGTGTTCTCCAGCCTCGTCATCCCTTTGCCGTGAAACTCTGAGACTCCGGAAAGGACCTCCGAGTGCAGTGTGTGTGTGTCTGTGTTTGTGCTTGTGCGCGGGTACTCGGGGGGAAAAAAAAGAGCGAGAGAGAGATAAAGAGAGGAGCGTAAAACCATCGGGTGGTTGTAAAAACAATTTGTTCGTCCGATTCAGTGACGCTATTTGGAACGTCATCAACGTTTCGAAAGGCCTAAAAGGAAGGGAAACCGAGGTGTTGTCATTTGGTTTTTTTTTTAGTGAGAGGTGCGCGACGATTCCTTGGATTATGATACTCGGGTAGGCAAACTTTTTATTCTCATTTACATTTAAGTCTCATGTTTTTTTTTTAACTTTCCTTCGCTTGCCCTCGCGGGCTTTGGCGATCCCATCCCTTTCACTTTTAATTCACACTTGACAATTAAACGTTTCCAGCTTCTGAAGAGCCTCCCGGTGTGTTGCCCACAATCAAATTTTTCCTAACGCTCCACTGTGCCACGTTTGCAGGAGGGCACAGGGAAAATGTGGTAAACCTGCGTCAATACGCATGGTTGTATTTCACCGAGTTTCAGATGCGCCATCGAAAAATCAATGGAACTATGAGGCTGAAGTTTTCATCGTTGAAATGCAATGAAAATTAATTCTTAATTACTCCGATTTTTTTTTAATCGATTTAGACTGTGAAACTCGCTCAAGCGTTGTAACGTATTAACGTTGGAAATGTACGATGTCAATTTGCGAAAAAGAAAACGTTCTGGGTAGCGATAAAAATAATGAAATTAAAAGATATAGTTGCATTACAACGATGCAAAATTAAATGTCATGTAAGTGTGGCTCGGTAGAGCGCAAGCCTGTGCACGATTGAGCGTGGTCACCCATCCGAGTATTGGCCGCACACCGCTCTCTTTCCACGTGTCTGCTACGAAAAGCAAACGGCACCTCGAATGTTCACCATTTTTAAAATAAAGGTGAGCCTGGAAGAGGGGGGGATTAAGGGGCCAGTCCACTTTGGAGCCACGAAAAAAAGGCTATTTTCGCGATTTTTTTTTGAGGATTTTATAAAAGATATGAATATAAAAGTTGTTGGGCTTGATAAATAAAGTCTTGAAATACATATAAAAAAAATTTTAATTCATTTTAATTCATTTTTAAGTACAAAAACTATAGTTTAACGTAACGCCTCAAAAATAGGTGGGCTAGGTAGCTCCATCACAACTCGGCAACGGCTTGTCTGAAACATAAAAATCAAAGTCCATTAGATTCAGTATGACACTAGCTACAAAATGACCCTCGGATATAAAGTTTTATCAAAAAATAAAAAAATGGCTGATGAAAAACGAAGAAAGTAAAAAAAACGCGTTTTTGCGCAGTTTTTCGCAAAAAAAAGAGTAAAAATCAAAATTTTAAAACCATCCAGGGTCATCTTGTTGCGAATCATGTTTACAATATGTGGTTCAAATTTCAAGAGAATCGGTTTATTA
This sequence comes from Ophion ventricosus, assembly GCA_963932345.1. Lineage (NCBI taxonomy): Eukaryota > Metazoa > Arthropoda > Insecta > Hymenoptera > Ichneumonidae > Ophion > Ophion ventricosus. The sequence goes on along the minus strand of OZ010717.1, from coordinate 30,551,936 downwards.
GTTTTAGAGATACGATGGAGCTAGATTTTGATAACGTTATTTCGAGAAAAACGCGTTTGAAGTTTATACTATGAAAAACTCTTACCTAAACTCAATCGGCAATATTGACACAATATTTCTGAATGTATGTACTTTCGAAAATAGTAAAAAAAAAATCGATTTTTTGAAATTTTCAAAGTGGACTGGCCCCTTAATGCTCCTATTGCTTATGGAATATTCCTACCTTCGGGGCTGCGAGATCGAAAAAGAAAATTATTCATAGGGCTTCCTAAAGTGGAAGGAAAAAAAAGGCGCAACATCGTAATTAACGTTGTGTATCGTATAAATTTTCGGACCTATACGTTCGCCGCTGAAAAAAACACCATGTTACAAAGATCAATGACGTTTGAAGTTTGCATCGTTGGAATGCAACGATTTTTATCTTAATTAAATTTTTTTTTCATTTTTATCTCTATCAAAAAACTTTAATTTGCCGATTGAGGTCGCGAATCTCTAACAAGAATATGTAAAAATGTTTGTTATTTTCACAGCCCATATCGGCAGAAAAAAAAGTTGTATTCAAAATAATTATTTTTCGTTGCATTCCAACGATGCACACGTCAAAATGATTATAATGATCGTCATATATGTCCATCATAAATTTTCCCGTCTATGCTTTCGGTGCATCTAATAAGTCTTATCGCCATTGCACTCGTCGATTATTTAGCTGCCCTCCACACTTTGACATACACGAATCTTTTTCGAGACGGAAATAAAAAGAACGTGATACGTGTGAGGAATGCTCGTGGTCCGATTGGCTCGTAGAATTTTCTAACCTGCAAATTTTAGAGATCGGGAGAAGAAACGTGACCGTGCTCGACGCGAAATTTAATTCCGTTCATCCGACGAATATCGCGACCTATCCGCGTCTGCGATCATAAACAAAACGTGATTGATGTTACTGTTATTGCTTATCAAACGCAGAGTCGTAAAAAACAGATTGTGCATTATAGTTATTTGTTTACATTCATCGACGATTTTTTATTTTACGACTATTTATTTATTATTAGGTGTAGTAAAAAGAAATCCATTATTTTTGCGATAGATGGCTTTAGTAATTTGTATCTCGCGTTGTATAAGTGCGATCGGATTACACTAGATGGCGTTAGAAAGATGAGATTTCGTACTAAAATAAACATTTTAGACAGTTTCGTGATTGCTTGACTCAATATTTTTTGAGCGCGCGTCAAAGATGGCCACCAGCAAAGTGAAAATACGCCATATTTTACAGTTTTTCTTCGGTAAAGGCGAAAACGCAAGCCAGGTGGCTGAAAATGTGAATAGTGTTTATGGTCGGGATACTGTAACAGCCAATCACGCGCAATTTTGGTTTCGTCGGTTCCGTTCCGGTAATTTTGATGTCAAAGATGCACCACGCTCTGGAAGGCCAATTGTCGAAAATGTCGATAAAATAATGGAAAGCGTCGAGTCCGACCGTCATGTAAGCACTATTTCGATTACCCAGGAGGTAAACATTGCACAAAAAACCGTTTGGAACCACTTGAATAAGGCTGGATACAAAAAGAAGCTCGATGTATGGGCGCCACACGAGTTAACGCAAAAAAACCTCATGGACCGAATTTCCATCTGCGAATCGCTGCTGAATCGCAACAAAATCGGCCGATTTCTGAAGCGGATGGTGACGGGTGATGAAAAGTGGGTCACTTACGACAACGTCAAGCGAAAACGGTCGTGGTCGAATCGCGGTGAGCCGGTGCAAACGGTGGCAAAGCCAGGATTGACGGTCAGGAAGATTTTACTGTGTGTTTGGTGGGATTGGCAGGGAATCATCTACTATGAGCTGCTCCCCTACGGCCAAACTCTTAATTCGGACCTGAACTATCAACAATTGGACCGTCTGAAGGAAGCAATAGCCCAGAAGCGGCCAGCTTTGGCCAATAGGAGAGGAATTGTGTTCCATCAGGACAGCGCCAGGCCACACACATCGATAGTGACTCGCCAGGAGCTCCGGGAGCTTGGTTGGGAGGTTCTTATGCATCCACCTTATAGTCCGGATCTGGCACCAAGTGATTACCACCTGTTCCTGTCTATGGCGAAAGATTTTGCTGGTGAAAAATTCGCCTCAAGAGAAGCTTGTGAAAATCGACTGTCCCAGTTTTTTGCCAATAGGGACGAGGGTTTCTATGAGAAAGGCATAATGAAATTACCTTCAAAGTGGCAACAAGTTATCGATGAAAACGGTGCATATTAGACCTAAATCGGATCATTCTAACTATGCTAAATAAAGCCTTCAATTTTATGCAAAAATAATGGATTTCTTTTTACTACACCTTATATTTTATTATCACGATTTTGGGGAGAGGGGTAGTACTATCTCCCGCTGTCTATTTTTGCAACCCTCAGGTTGAAAAATCTAAAATAATTTACGCATAGCGTTTGGTGGATACTTCTAGGTAAAGTTTTCCGGAGTACTCGAAAATAAGGTTCGCCAAAGAAAAACTACGTTCGACAAAAAACGAGAAAGAGTTTCGAGCTTCTGGCTACCAAATTCACGAGACTTGAAAAAAATGAGCGTGTCAGAAATTGACAGTCATGGGATTTTGTAAAATATCATTATCCAATATACGACGTATTAATTCATATACTTTTTTAGAGTAATCAAGTTCCAATGAATTATCAAAATTAAGCGTATAGGCAACAAGCTTCATTGGCGAAAGAAAAAAAATCGATGAGACGAATTTGGAAAAACACGTGCTGAGGATCTGTGGGAGATACAATCTCAGACAGAATCAGCCGAAATTTGAGATACGCAACTATGTTTCCTAGATGCAGGGAAAAATCAGTTTCGGGTGGTGTAGTATGTAGATCGAGGCTCAAATTGCCCGTTCAAAGTATTTTTTTAAAATTAATCAGTATTTGTTGACATTTAATTTAGTATTGAATTAAATATTCGATATGTATTGGGCCTATGCATAATACCGCAACAAAAATCGAGTAAATTTCAAACGCAAAATATTTCCTAAAAAAAGTGATTTTAATCAAGTAAATATATTCAATTCTGTTCAATAACATTCTGCCATGTCAATTATTGACCTGCATAATTATTTACAGCGTTGCAAATCATTTTTCCACAATTTCATAGATTAATTGTCCACACAAAAGATTAAAAACATTCTGGACCATTTTTTTTATTATAGTAAAACAACGCCCTATAAAAACGTCTGCGCAACTTCTGCAAAGTAAAAGCTCAGCATGCTCTAAACTTGCACATATGCTTAGAAAAAACGAAGAAACGCATCTTATTTTTATCGACATAATGGCAATCCTGTAAGAGTCCCACCGTTCCTAAAAAAAAGTGGAGTGGCTCATTTTCCAAATGAGCCATCAGCAAATTTTATCATCACGGTGAGACGTGTTGAATTTTGCGTATCACGTTTTTCGACAAACACGCGTGATGGAACACGACACGCGACGACTTGGAGATAGCGAACAATGCGAGATTCTTGCGCCGTCCTTGTCTCGGAGCGTATAGTCGCGATGTTTTTACCTATGCGTTATTTCCTTTGTCAGATGTAATTGGATGGCGCGCGAATGAGCGGGAGTTGATATAATAGCGATGGATCATCGAGAACGTGTTTTGTGTCATGTACGGTGCGAGTACATGGGATGTTCCATGTCGAATCGTTCGGTCGCCGAACCTCGAAGTATTCTTTCTCCTTTTTCATTGTATTTTCCCTCTTAGCCCCATTTTTTTAGGCGTCAAATCCAAAGGAGCCAAAAAAGAGTCAAAAAGATTGACGTATGCAAATCGAAAGAATTGGAAGAACGAAAAAATGTTGTCAAAAATATTAAAATAATGAATTTACATATGAACAATTGTATTAAAATAATGTAAATAATGAATTTTTATATGAAAATTTATACATTACTCCAAAGAATTAAAGGAACAGGACATTTCTTCCCTAGAAGGTTATAATATTTCTACTAGAAGGTTATAATATTATCAATATTTCTACGAAGTTTCAATTCAATCGAATGAAGAAAAAAAAAGATCGTTGTGTTCCAACGATGCAAACTTCAACGTCATCACATCGAATGCTATTTTCATGAATTATTATCGATTTTAAAACCGAACGGTTACAAGAATATATGCATAGGGAGGGGGGGGGGGGGGGGGGGGGCACTGTTGCGACAGATGGACAAGACGAAATGATACGGGCTCCAAGTGGAAACCTGAAAATGAATGAGCGTGTTCATCATTCGGCGAATTGAGGTCGATCGATTTCGAATAAACAAAAGTTTGTCACCCGTTGAATGAAGCAATGAAATTATTATTAATTTCGTTCATTCGATCCTTATCGAATGTAGAAAGCCGTATAACAAAAGTGCTCTTGTGGCAATCTCAAAGTCGGCAAAAAAAATCCTAGTTTCTCATTCAATGTGAGCGATCGAGTATGGAAGTCTTTCTCTCGATCACTCTCTATTTCTTAACTCCCACACTTGCATTCGCAGAGTCAATCCGTCATAATTACATAACGATGATATTTATCGATACTCGCGAGTCCTTCGAGGCTCGAAACATTCGTTTCAGCAATATTCTCGCGAGGTCGTTTCTTTTTCCTCCTTCCGAGAGATCGTCTTTTGAATATTGATTTACAGCCGCGTCCCTCGTCGTTTCGCAGCACTCCATTATCAAGCCAATGGAATAATCGAAATGCGATTGCGCGACTATAAATTCTTCTTGTTATTTTTATATATATATATATATATATATATATATATATTTTTATATCGGCCAGCTTATCAATACTTCGCACTCGTTTCTCGCGAGAAGCGCGCTCCCTACTTTACTTTTCATTTGGGCAAACGAAACAAAGAGTTAACTTTGCAAATTCGTTTTGAGCCGGATGTCGAGTACTTCTTTTCTTTTTTTTTGTTTGAGTCATTTTTAGCCACAATTTCAGTTCGACCACAAACAACGGATTTTTTTTTCTTTTCGGGTCACTTGTCATTCCGAACGCGTAAAATGAGCTGTAGAATTGCTCGAGCAGGGCTTGGTGTGTTCTCTGTTGGATGTCGCCTGGCTCTCGCTCGTCATTCGGATGCAGAAACGTTGACATAGCTGGGACTGCTGATATCGCGGAGCACATGGCTTCGAGCATGCCGGCACGTAGCAAGAGCGAGAGAGAGAGAGAGAGAGAGAGAGAGAGAGAGAGAGAGAGAGAGAGAGAGAGAGAGAGAGAGAGAGGAGAGAGAGAGAGAGAGAGAGAGAGAGAGAGAGAGAGAGTGCATACGTTTTCCCAAATACATGGAGGGTTTGAAACGAATTCGAATTTTAAGTGGATCTGAATCTGCTTTAAGGGGTTACGTGGGTTTCGAAGTCAAATAAAGCATATTTTGTCTCTTTTTTTTTAAATATAATATATTGGGTGAAGTAAAAAGTTCTGAGCGTTTTCCGTTAGATGTCTTTAGTGAGCCATATCTCACGATGTATACTTCGCATCGGGTCATACTATACGGCGATTTAAAGGTGACATTGCGCTTCAAAAAAAGTTCTTTGACAGTTCTGTGTTTGGTGAAGCCAGTTGTGTGTTACAGCGTTCCAAAATGGAGGTAAAAAAGAGAAAATTCGATACATTCTTCAGTACCACTACGACCAAGGTGAAAAGGCGGAGCAGGCGGCCAAAAAAAATTGTGCTGCTTATGGACCCAATACAGTATCGAATGCAACAGCAAAGCGGTGGTTCCAACGATTCCATTCTGGTAATATGGACGTCGAACATGAGCCACGCTCTGGTAGGCCAATCGTCGAAAATGTTGATAAAATCATGGAAATCGTCGGGTCGGACCGGCATGTGAGCACTTATTCCATTGCCCAGGAACTGAAGATTAGTCAGAAAACCGTTTGGAGTCATTTGCATACGGCTGGTCTACGGAAGAAGCTCGATGCATGGGTGCCGCACGAATTGACGCAAAAGAAACTTTTGGACCGAATTGATGCCTGCGATTCTTTGCTGAAACCTAACGAAATCAACCCATTTTTGAAGCGGATAATGGCTGGCGATGAAAAATGGGTCACATACGAGAACAACAACCGAAAAAGATCGTGGTCCAATCGCGGTGAACCGGCCCAAACGATCGCCAAGCCCGGATTAACGGCCAAGAAGGTTTTGCTGTGTGTTTGGTGAGATTGGAAGGGAATCATCCACTATGAGCTGCTCCCATCGGACCAAACATTAAATTCGGACCTCTACTGTCAACAACTGACCAGATTGAAGCAGGCGATCGACCAGAAGCGGCCAGAATTGGCCAATAGGAAGGGTGTTGTGTTCCATCAAGACAACGCCAGGCCGCGCACATCTTTTTTGGTTCCATCAAGACAACGCCAGGCCGCACACATAAAGGTGCCATGAGTTATCACACGTTTTTACTCCAAACGCAAATCTCGCAAATTTCAAACGCAAAATATTTACCAAAAAAAAGCGATTTTAATCAACTGAATCTGTTCCATTCTGCGCATTTATCTCAGCGATTGATGCGCATGAATTTTGGGAGTATCAAAAGTACCAATATTTATTGTATCTGTGTAAATTAGTGAGTTTTCGAATTTCGAAAAAATGAATATATGACGAATATGATGAACAAGCGACGTGTTTCATAAAGTTCGTACTTTCTTACTCTACCGAAGAGGCTTTATTTTATTTCCAATACTGACATTGGAAAAACACGAGGAAAAAAAAAAAATTCCACGGTGCAGATGTTCCGTGACGGATGGAAACGACGGAAATTTACGAGAAAACGAAAGGGCCGACGATTATTTGAAACTGCATAAAATTTATGTACCTCAGAATAATAAACATGTCTGGCTCGGTTCTTCAATGTAAAGAGAAATTTATCAAAACTAACAAACGTATAAAGTGTGTCCGTAATAGCCTCGTCGAGTGGGGCTCGTGGAGACGGTAAAGTTTTCGGAGCAATGCCAGCACAGTTCTCTTTTGATTAATATAGAAATGGCAGACGGTAGGCTTTCGATCCATCGAAGATTCTACTTGCCCGTACAGAAATGAAATTTACCTATGTAGAATGCATTGGCGTAGCCAGCATTTTTCGAAGCCCCCCCCCCCCCCAAGACGGGTCTGACAAAAACCGGTTTTAATCACAATCATTTATTTTTAAATAAAATTTACATATTAGTCGATAATCACGCAACACACATGAAATATGTTTTAAGGCCTTAGGCCACTCTAGAGGCCAAAAAAGGCATATTTTGTGATTTTTTTTCAGCGAAACCATAAAATAAATCGGAATTACAAAATCGGGGTTTTATTGTACACGTAATTGGCTATAAAAAATTATTTTTTTACAGCGATACATGTCAAAATGGCGACTGTGCAGCATTTTTCCGATGACGCCTTTATTTCGGGAAGCTCAACGGCCGGACCAACAGCTCCTATAATTTTTGACTTATGATGAGACACTAATGTTTTTTCAATTATATATAAGAATAGCTATAGAAGTACGTAGGATTTTTTTTGATATATTGTTTTTTGCCAAAATGGCGCATTTCTAAAACAAAAAGTATAAAATGCTATAAGAAAATCGTCAGAAAATTGTTTATAAAAAAGGAACTATGCAATATAATTTAAAAATCCTACGTAGTGCCTCGGAAAATGTAATTCTAAATATACAGTTAAAATTTCAAGTGAATCGGTTGAAATTTGTTTGTGTCATGAGTCCGGCCGACTTGAAAAATGTAGTTTCGAGATAAACGCGTTTAAAGTTAGTAGAAAGTCACGACTCTAGGATTCTTGGAAAATCCTAGAGTTGCCTAAGGCCTTAATCACACGTTCATCTTAACATTAATATCAAACTCTTGCAATATCTAAAAAACATCAATTTTTTCATCACTCTGTAATCTATCCACCAGTCCTTAAACTTCACTTTCAGTAGGTATTCAATTAAATGAGATTTAGTTTTCTATTTTTCTTTGCAAATTGTCCCAACACTTCTTTAGCTGAATTTTTTTTCACGGTGTCATTCTCCACGCCTAGCAGTAATCTATGAGAGAATCGTTCCTAAAGCATCTCGAGTAGAAATATTGTCAGACTGGCCTGATATTTGATCCGGGCCTGATCACGTTGTAGTACGGAGGACTTATTTAAGCCATGCCGTAATTTGCCTGATCCGGCTGGTATCAGGCGATAGTCAGGCAACACGATGTACGTTCTCTTCCAGTTGCCTGATCCGGCTAGATTCAGGCGCTGGTCAAGCAACCGGTGCTACGGCTTACTTCAATTTGTCTGATTCGGCTAGCTTCAGGCGATGGTCAAGCAGCCGGACAGGGTAGGTTACCGAACGATGGTAAGTTGACTGCGTAGTTTAGTCCAGTGAACGTGACGCCATCGGTGCATATTCAATCAAATCTCTAAGAGAAAGTGTTATTTATTTTCTACATGCATCTACGTGAAAAATGTATTTGATAAATAAAAATTCATATTCAGTTTAAAAAATAAACTATTAGCGTTAATTATTATTTCGTGCCTTTTTCTCTTTTAAATATGCGTGGTATTTTTTATTTCAGGAATAATTAGGACATCCTAAGCAGGGTTCCATTAGATCATACTGACTAGGCTATGATTTTTCATTTTGATCAAGCCTTACTAAATCAAGCTCTGGTCAGGCCTTGATTTTGTACCCTGATCAGGCCTTGATTTTTTACCCTGATCAGGCCGAAATCAGGGAAAGTGTCACAAAAATGATCAGGGCTTGATCAAGAATCCTGATCAAGGCCGGAAAAAGAAATCAGGATGCCTGATGAGGCCTTTATTGTAGACGGAGCAAGATTTCTACTCGGGATTGTGCTTCAAAGCCACATTTTTTCCGCCTCATGGTAGAAAAACTTCTCTCACAGTAGGCTGAACTCACTCGGAGTACTATTGCTGCTTGAAAAAGTTTATTTAAGTTAGGACAGTACTCCTTTTTAATATGCTTTATTAAATTTCTCAAAGCTTCTAAGGCTGACGTATCATTTATTAAGATTTTTCGATAATTGTTAATAAAAACCTCTTCGTTCTTCATATCTCATTCTCAAATCGGCCTTTTAGATTTACAATGATGTTATCTACTAATTGATAATAAAATGTTGATCTTCCAGTATTTTTAATTTTTGTAATTGTGTAAATTAAATATCTATTTAATTTACGTAATGAAATAGTTACTTTTTATACAAATAACAAAAGCACGACGAATAGTTCAAGTTTTATTAAATTATTTCTTTATGTCTGCTTGGGTGAAAGTTAAATAAAATTGATCGATTTGACTTTAATTATTTTAAGTCGATTTTTTTTTCCGGGGTAGCACAAGGCTTTCTAGAGGGGAGAGGGTGGGCGTGCTCACATCAGCCCACCCCTGGCTACGCCAATAGTGGAATGGTACTTTTCGGATTTATCGAACGGTTCGATTTTGAATAAAAAATTTTTTTCTTCGAGCTTCCCAGGGTCGATTACTTTGGTATTAGCGTCGTTTTTGCTTCAACTTGTTCGTACAAGAGACAAATTTCTTTTCAAACTCAAAACGGTAAAAATTGTCACCTTACGTGTACGGTAATGAGAAGAAAAAAAAACGTACACGACGTCGGGTTCGTTGCTCGAGAACTTGACGTTACGAATGATTTATGGATCACCAAGTGTAAAATAGTAGACTGTCGAACAGCTGCATCGTTTCGATAATTACGAGCAAGCCCGTCCCGTAAAAAAAAACCTCTTATCTTCACGCATTTACATCGAATCATTACTATTCATAAGCCCAAATACGCCCAGACAAACCGGCGTAATGTCGCACACACTCGTGTCACTGTGTGCCAAGTTGAGTTTAATATTTTAGGACTGCCTTGTGTGCACGTTTAATCGATTGAGAAAAAGTTTCGTCGATCATTCCCAAAATGTGTTTTTCGTATTATTAATGATTTTTTTTGTAGCTTTCCAAAATAAGAGGGAAAACTTTTTTTTTGTAAAAAAAAATGCCTTTGCCAAAATGATTCCTCGTGCCAAAATTAGTCCTCGTGGTGGTCAAGATAGCTTATGATAGCTTTATCTGAAATTAAAAAACCAATTTTTTTATGTTAGTGCCCGAGTAGAAATCTTGCTCCGGCTACAATAAAGGCCTGATCAGGCATCCTGATTTCTTTTTCCGGCCTTGATCAGGATTCTTGATCAAGCCCTGATCATTTTTGTGATACTTTCCCTGATTTCGGCCTGATCAGGGTAAAAAATCAAGGCCTAATCAGGGTACAAAATCAAGGCCTGATCAGAGCTTGATTTACTAAGGCTTGATCAAAATGAAAAATCATGGCCTAGTCAGTATGATGTAATGGAGCCCTATTTAGAAGGACCTAATTATTCCTGAAATAAAAAATATTATGCATATTTAAAAGAGAAAAAGGCACGGAATTATAATTAACGCTAATAGTTTATTTTTTAAACTGAATATCAATTTTTATTTATCAAATACATTTTTCACGTAGATGCATGTAGAAAATAAACAACACTTTCTCTTAGAGATTTGATTGAATATGCATCGATGGTATCACATTCACTGGACTAAACTACGCAGTCAACTTACCATTGTTCGGTAGCCTACGCTGTCCGACTGCTTGACCATCGCCTGAAGCTAGCCGTATCAGGCAAATTGAAGTAAGCCGTAAGTCCGGTTGCTTGACTAGCGCCTGAATCTAGCCGGATCAGACAACTGAAGGAGAACGTACATCCAGTTGCCTGACTATCGCAAGACACCAGTCGGATCAGGCAAATTAAGGTATGCCTTAAATAAGGCCTCCGTACTACAACTTGATCAGGCCCGGATCAAATGTCAGGCCAGCCTGACAATGTTTCTACTCGGGTAGATAAGTATAGCTCGTGATTGAACGAAGGATTTAAAAAGAATTGAAATTTGAATTTTTGGCAGAGTTGTATGCAAAATAGTTCAATTTTTGGTACAATTTACACTACGTATAGCCTTGTAAATTTAGTTGTAATGAAAAAAATCTTCGTTCAATCACTAGTCAATGCTACTTTGAAGAAGTGTGCAAAATTTCAATGAGATCGGTGCATTAGTTTTTGAGAAATCGTGTCCACCGACTTCAAAAATAGTGTTTCCAGAAAAATGCGTATACTTGCGCAGCTCCCGGCCGGTCTTTCCCAACGGGGGGAATTCTCAAAGGCTCTCTCTCCTAGACTTTTACTCCGATTGACTTAAAACTTTGGGAGAATATTTTAGACATATTGTACTATTAGATAATAACATTTAAAAAATTGACTCTTTGAAATTTTCAAACCCACGTAACCCCTTATTAAAATTTCTCACATTTAGGCTACGGAGAAGCCTGGCAAGTTTTTTTTTGTACCGTAAATTCGCAAAAAAAATAAACATTTCGCTCAATATTAAGAATAAATAAATAAAATAATGAAAAACGAATTTTTGTTGCACATCACTGATGTACCTAAGTTTCGACAGCATAATAATTATTAGAATTTCAACGTCTATCAAGTGTGAGCGTGCGTCACCGCTCTCATCGAGAACAAGAGGAATCCACGTAGCAGATGTCGAGAAATTTTCGTGTGAAAATATAATCCATGGTACGAATAAATTTTCCGGTTCAACAGGCAAATCAAGTAGAAACCATAAAAATTTTGCCGGTATACAGGTCCCTCGGTGGCAGGGATGAAGAATAGCTGGAATAAAGTAGGGTCGTAAGAATGGGAAATTAGATGAGACCACACACAGACGGGACAATGTACAGGGATCTCCATATATATATATATATACATCTACGACGCTTGTATATTAAGTAGAAAAGTGGAAGAAGAAGAGGGAGGGCTTCGGGCATAGAAAATATAACGCTCGCGTGCATATATGTATGTTGTTAACGTGGAAATAAGAAAAACCGAAAGAGAATGGTAGAACGAAGGAGGAAGAAGGGGAGAAAACGAATTGAAGAAAGTCGACGATGTTGGCAACACGTTTTAACTGTCCGCGATGCGAAAAAGCACGAGTGCATGAAAAGCTGAAGTTCAACGTGCCCTTTTCTCAATTCCGGAGCCACCCACGCGTACACACATGAGCTACAAGCTATAGAATAAAATGCACAATTATTGGAGATTCAAGCCTGTGAAATAAAATTTGTCAGAATCCTTATCGATATTTATTTTCATTCACATGCATAATTCTAAGCATTGGTTGACTCTAAGCTTTCAATGATTGTGGACATTTTTTTGATCGGGAAAAAACAATGTTCCTTGGGAATGAATTCTTTAGGATTATCGATATTACTTTCTTTCCTCATCTACCTCGCCCTTTTTTTTATTTCTATATAGCTTCCGACCGCGTGGAATTTGGCCCATAGAAATTTCATTACCAGATGCACTTATTGTTAGGCATTGTTCAAAGAAATTCTGAAATATGCGTTTTATTATTCGTTTTGAAGAATATTTATACCGAGTTTCAAGTTGATACACGCAAGAAATACAATTTTCCATATAAACTTTTATCATTCATTTCGTTCTTTTAGGAATTGATTTTCGAAAAATGCTTTCTGAGTGCACCTCCAAGCCCTTTAAGGTATTAATGGACGTAGCGTTGGGTAAAAAAGTAGTTCAAAATGGGCGAATCATGGATTTACAAGTCCAGATCATGTCGTACATGTTTAGCCTTACAAATAGCTAATTTAATAATAAATTAACACTTAGAAATGTTAATTTTCTACTTTTAATAATAATCGAAGTAAAATTCGACGATATTGGCGTGCGCTTGCCTGATCTTTTGTCAATGACTGTACATCTGTTTCAACTGTCCAACAACAAAAAATTCTCATATTTTGAATTTAATTAATACGTTCAGATCATCTTATTATTATCAATAATTACCCAAAAATTCAATATATAGTGAGTTTTCCAATGATTGCTATTAATTCATCGTTAAAAACGGCGATACTCCTCTTTACTTTAATTAATTTCTCGACAATTACTCAGTCGCTTTATTTGAAATTTAGCACAATCAATCGCATGATCCTAAATCTTGATGATATAATATTTTACGAATTTATGGCGATTTAGTTCCATTCGTTTTGCAACCATTAAGGGGTTACGTGGATTTCGAAGCCAAAAAAGCATATTTTCTCTATTTTTTTAAAATATAATATATAAATTATTTTATTCAAAATGTTAAGCACAAAAAAGAGCAACATCTCAAGAATATTTAAAAAAAAATTTATCCAAAAATTTGGGAAATTCAGCCGGTGGGACCTGGTTTCCGGAGACCCCTAAAAAAAAAGTGTCCTCGTGGTGTTCAGGATAACTCATGATAGCTTTATCTGAAATTTAAAAAACAATTTTTTTCTGCTAGTAGATAACTATAGCTCATTATTGAACGGAGGATTAAAAAAAATAGAAATTTAAATTTTTGGCAGAGTTGTATTGCCAAATAGTTCAATTTTTGGTACAATTTATACTACGTATAGCCTTGTAAAATTAGTTCTAATCGAAAAAAAACCTTCGTTCAATCACTAGCCAATGCTATTTTGAAGAAGTGTGCAAAATTTCAATAAGATCGGTGCATTAGTTTTTGAGAAATCGTGTCCGCTGACTTCAAAAATAGTGTTTTGAGACAAATGCGTATACCTGCGTCGCGCCCGACCGGTCTTTCTCAACGGGGGGAATTCCCAAAGGCTCTCTCTCTCTCCTAGACTTTTACTCCGATTGACTTAAAACTTTGGAAGAATATTCTAGACATAGTGTACTAATAGATAATAAAATTTTAAAAAATGGATTTTTTTAAATTTTCAAACCCACGTAACCCCTTAAAGTCTGCAGAAGCTGTTTTCCCATAAGCGACCGTGTTAAGTTCGCATGTTTATAATTACTAAATTATTTAGTGAAAAATTTTAAAATAATTAATGTATTATTATTCTATCAAGAACTATTAATCCTCAAATTTTCAAGAATTTTGGCAATTTTTTAATATTCATCCAGTAGTACCTCAAGGGGACCTCTGTCAAGTTTTGCACGTTTCTGTCTTCAGTGGTTTAGGCTGTGCGTTGTCTATATGTCAGTCAGTCGGTCAGCCATACAGTCACGGAACTGTTTTATACACATAGGAGTTCCTTCGTGGACTTAGAACCTTTAGGGGCTCATTCAACTTTTCACCCCACATTAGTCACTTTACTTTTCCAGTTCTCTGGAACGCCGCTCACAGCTGGTCTTTCCCAACGGTCACCCACCCAAGTGTTGGTTCAGGCTGCTTGACTGGAGAGCTCGCCATTCTCTCTCTCCCTCTTTTCATCTTCTATTGGGCTCGACAGTGCACGTGAAGTATTAGAAGAGTGGAACGCAAGCAATTTCGTATAACTGCATCAACAATACGCGATGTACGCTCCAATGGAATGCAGCGGATGTGCGGAAAAGCAATGGACAAACGGACTCTCTCTCTCTCTCTCGCGGCTGCTCTTTGAAAGTGGCCGAAATTGAAATTTTCGTTGCTTCCCCGGTCTAGTCATAGGACGTACGCAATCACGACGAAACTTTCGTTTCGCGACGATTTGTGTTTCGGAAATACGCATAGGAGGCTTTGGTACACGATCTTGATGAGGATGAGGCTGCGCGGTGGGACAACGCGGCTGTGGGCGGAATGAACTTGCGGAGGATAAATCAGCGTAGAACGCTACGGTTAATATCGAGAATCGCGTGGTACACGGGAAACACGATATCGCTGGAGGCTTTTGCAAAAAGGAATAAACAACAAAAAAAAAAACATTACAACAGGCATCCGAAGCTCTCGAATCCGTCTATAATTAGAGTTAATGTCCGACCAACAGCTGGACCGGCTGCCCAAAAATCGTGGACTCGTTCTAAATTGATCGTGACCATTTTTTTTTCTACTTTAAAGCTCAATAAAAGAGGCTCGAAGAATCTCATAAAAATATATATATCCGGAGCCAATTTTCTACGCGGTCTGTGTACTCGCCACAACCTTTGGTCGCTGTTGATTCTGGATTCGAAAAAAATAACATTACTACCGTTCCTCTTTACTGGTGACTGAAACGAAAAAAAAAACAAGAAGATTTTTATTGTTTTACCACTCGAATACGTTGGAAATAGAATCGTGCTGCTCGAAATGACGAGGAGAATGGAGTTTTGCGAAAATTTTGCAAATATAAAAGAGTATTAAGAATGGATGCCGTTGCGACGACCACTTGCCGGTGGTTTCATGAGTGCCGATTTGAAAAATAGAAGCTGCCAGAAATGCGGAGGTTCGAAAATTGGATGAACATCACTGGGGGTTGACGACACACGGAGGGTGACTCTTGAGCCACGTCAAACTGGGTTTGGTTTAAAAAATTGGGCTAATTAGAAACTTGGCCCACACCTAATGTAAATGTCGAAAAAGTAAATGTGCTATCTACTTACAAGGGTAGATACAATTGTTTAAAATTTTCACCCCCTGCTAAGGGTGGGTTCTGAAATTCGAAAATAGTCTGAGTAGGACTGAATTTTTTTAGGCTAGTTCTCTTGAGCTCCCTCGTGTAAATGTCGAAAAAGTAAATGCGCAATCTCCAGACATCGGCAGATACTATTTTCTTTACTTTTCACCCCCTCCTAAGGGTGGGTTTCAGATCTCGAAAATGGTTTAATTTTTTTTTGGTCCAGTTTTTTGAGCTCCCTCATGTAAATGTCGAAAAAGTGAATATATCATCTACGTGGATAGGTAGATACATTTTTTTCCATTTTCAACCCCCTCTTAAGGGTGAGTTCTCGGATTCGTACATAACTGATACGTGTTTTTCGTCCACCAAACGCATAAAGTAACTGCTTTATTATAAAAAATAACGAATAAAAAAAAATTCGTTGTATCGCGTTACAAACTTCGACATTAACCTTTTCCCGCTATTTTATTTTCGCCGCGAAGCTTCAGCTGCGAGTTGAAAAATGATCTCTCTCGTCTATGGAATAACTTCACCAACGCGTAGATAAAAATAAAATAAAGCCTGCCCCAATGTTTTTAATTTGCAAGTTATTTTTTTCTGGCTCATCCTGCGCTCTTCCATCGGGGTTTTGGAGTCCCAATAACCGTCGGATTTCACGGCTTCATCAGTCTCGTGCATTTTTTGAGCCAGAGGATTGTTCAGGCCCGCGCAGCTTCCCGGTTCTGTCAAAAGTTCCAAATATCCGATGAAACTAATTGGCATCGAAGAATTTTCAAGAGAGGACGATTCACATTTGCTTTCGATCGTGGAAAATCAATTTGTCATGCACGGAGCATTCTCGAAGTATTGCGCGGTATGTCAGCTCTCTGTGATGGTTGATTGCACGAACATTTGATATTAACATGACGCCTTATATTTTATGATCAGCGTCGCGCGAGTGACGATGCTAACGTGTGTGGGCGTGACTGTATACTGTTGGAAGATGACGAGAGACAGATGAAACCGGAGAAGCTACAACGGTGGTGGGGGGATGCTTTGGAAAAAAATTACGTTTTTCCGTTTTCACTCGTCTCTCAAGCTTCGCACTGACACATGTCGTTATCTTTTTACGGTTCCATTGTGCGTAGACACCTGAGAATGAACGTGACACGTACAGAGAACTTGCTGCCAGAGTGGCGGATGAAGACAGACAGCGAGGAAGAAAGAAAGAGCGAGAGAGAGAGAGCGGGGGTGGGGGGTGGGGGGGAGTAAGCGGCGAGAAAATGAGGGATGGAGCGGAGGGAGGAGATGAAGAGCCGAGAGATAATAATAGATACGAACGAACGTGTTAGTGCTTGGTTGGTGACGATTCTGAAAGTAGTAGCGTTCATGAAACTGTAGTGATATATAGTATACGTTCTCTCTACTTATACGTCAATATAGGAGTAAATGTATATCCAGACTTGTCGAGGGATACAGGCATTTTTAGACATCTGTATGCGTGAAGCTTTCGTAATTCACCGCATGTGACCGAACTCCGAGCTCGTAAAATTAGGAAACGAGCATCGCGCATCGTCGGCACGTCAGAAAAAGACAAGAAATCTTTCTCGTACTTTATACGCGAAAGGAATGAAGGTCTACGATTACGTACGATTCGCCAACGATTATCGTTTCGCAAAAGAAATTATGAGACGGCTATATACCAGGTGTACAAGTATGAAATGCGGATTTTTTTTCTAAAAAAAAAAAAACACGTTAAATTCGGAAGAATGATAAAAAGTGCTTTATTCAAAGTATGCTCCATCGCTTGTTATACATTTTTCCCATCTTTCGGGCAATTTGTGAATACCACGCCAGTAAAAATCTTTCCCCTTATGCTGCGAACCATTCATCGAGTGCTTCCAACGTGTCGCGAACCGGTTTTGCCGTATGTGATGGAGCATTGTCATGAAGAAAAATGACTTTGTGTTGCCTCTTTCGGTATTCTGGCTTTTTTTCAAGCAGCGAACGGTTCAAATCGGTCAATTGTTGTTGGTAACGTTTAGTATTAACCGTTTCTCCAGGTTTTAACAGCTCATAATAGACCACGCCCCTCTGGTCCCACCAAACACAGAGCATCGTCTTTCTGCCAAAGCGATTCGGTCTTGCGGTCGATGTGGATGGTGCGCCTGGGTCTACCCATGATTTTTTGCGCTTGGGATCCTCAAAATAAATCCACTTTTGATTATGAAAAAAAAACTTTTTAACTGAAGGTTAAAATGTGTTTGGTCGAATTTTACGTAAAATCTGGAATATGTATTTGAAATAAAAAATTTCGATGTCTTTTGCCCGGCTTTCTATTTACCGTACATCCTCAATTTCCCGATCGCAGCGAACGTCAACTACAAGTCTCTCTTATTTGTTCGATTCTTTATTTTTTTATCATTACCCAAAAGCTTTTTATCGCCGCATCAGCTCGTAGATCTCTGACAATAAAAAAAAACCAACACGTTCGTAGCCCAGTTCTGTGGAAGAAGATGAAGAAAAAAAAAAAAAATTCATTGCGTTCCAACAACGCAAGCTTCAACGTCATACCAAAGTAACGATGCCAAGCGGAGTTGTTGCCCTTTCTCATTCAAACGGACAAATGGTGCACGAGATAAAAAGCAATTGTCCAACGAATCACTCAGAATCGTCGTGATTGAAAAGTTGTCGAAAACTTTGGAAATATCGATAGAGAGCTGATGAGGCTAGAACTATTGCAAAGGCTGCAAAAGCTGTGAAATAAATAATTGTCCGGACACTAGGCGAGTGAAGTTTTCAACATTCAAAAGCGCCAAAGGGCAAAATATCTTTTTCACTCTGTAGCTGCTCCCAATCGAGTTGTCCGAAAGAGTTCAGCCGACAATGGGCATTGGCCCATTTCACCAGCGATGATGATTTAAAACGTGTACGTTGGCGTAAACTTATAATTGAAAACTACACGAATTTACGAGATGGAAACGTATGCAAGTGTCGTACGGAGCGCTTTTACACATAAATAAAAGGCATGGTGAATCGGGGATACGATACACGTAGCTGGAGTTTAATGTTGCTGTTAGTCGCGAGGGATAAAGCTTCGTTCACCCTCTACCTCTTTCATCCCCTTTCTCTCTGCGTCGTTAACTAGCAAAAACCTAGCCTGGACCTTGCCAGTACGAGAGAGTGACGTGAGAAAGAGAGAGAGAGAGGGAGAGAGAGCGAGAGCGAGAGCGAGAGCGAGAGAGAGAGAGAGAGAGAGAGAGAGAGAGAGAGAGAGAGAGAGAGAGAGAGAGAGAGAGAGAGAGAGAGAGAGAGAGAGAGCAGAGGAAGTTTGTTGCCCCGGGGAGGTTTGGTCATCAGCTCGTGCTCTCCGGCTATCTCGAATCACTGCTGCACAGGCTTTTGGCTTCAGAGAGAAAGAGGGGGTGGCCGATGGTGAGTGTCGCGCGAGAAATTGGTTAATTAGTTTTCGTGCAGCTCGTTGGATCAGTTATATCACCTGCTACAAATATAGTAACACTAGTCCGTCTTTATCCTCCGACACTGGAAAAGGTGTTGGTTGTTATAGTTTGGCGTAAAACAACTGACGTGTACAGATTTTCAGAGTGCATTCTCTGTTTCTCTCTCCGTTTCTCACTCTTTTGCTCTCTCTCTCTCTCTCTCTCTCTCTCTCTCTCTCTCTCTCTCTCTTCCTTCGTCTCTCATTTAGCTGTGCAGAATACAATCGTGGTAACTTTTTTTTTTGCTAACTTGGATTCGAACCTTTCTCCGAATATCCTCGCCATTCCAGCACGGTCCAACCAAAAAAGGACACAGTTCTAAAAGCAACGAAGTTTGGGATTTTTTTTTTTTGAGCAATTCTGTATCCTTTTTTTTTCTCTCTTTTATTGAAATCCAAATGCTGCCAGGATGAGCGAGATATACGAATTGCAAAATGAAACAATGACGAAGTATCGAAACACCCCCTTGAAGTACACTGCAGAGGTATCATTTTAGGAATTAACACGTGTAAATGTCATACGCAGCATTAAACAATGCGCTTATGTGTGTTATGGAGAATTCAAACACTTGAACTGCATTACATTTTAACATGTTATTGCTGTCTTATTCGAAACATGCGAAACGTGTAAATGTCTGCATTTTCACGTTTAGATATCAAATATGCCTTACGAAAAACTTAATGTGTGTTACAGCAAAATTAAGCACGTTTTATGCGTATTTGTAAATAGTGGATTCGCATTGAGTGTATTCAAATTTACATGCCAATTTTAATGTACTCGATCCTAACATGACAAATCAATTTTAAGATACTTAATACCTATATTTCAAAAAAAATTAATCAAACAGCGCTTGTTAATTTAAATATGACGATTAACAATACATTATCGTGTTAACATATTTCTCTCTCTCTATCTCTATCTCTTTCTCTCTCTCTCTCTCAAGGTTCCAAACCAAGGCATAAATATATATATCAATCGATCAATCAATCTATCTCCCTCCCTCTCTCTCTCTCTCTCTCTCTCTCTCTCTCTCCCATGTCCCTGCTCTCCCTATTTCAGGTATAAAACTCTTCGAAGATCTGTCTACTGTCTCACATATATATATATATATATATAAGGCTACTGGTTATTGGTCACGATCCCGTGAAAGGGTTGTAGGACATGTTTTCCGCTATCAAATAACCCAATAATGCTTTACGCTAAAGTGAACTATTTTCGAGATATTATTATTTTCATTTTGTTTTAAGTGCTGGGAAGGCAACTTTAAACATTAAAAAAAACTGTTGTATGGAATCAAAGTTTTCTACTATTTATGGTTTAAGGACACAATAACGAAGAATTTCTAATTATTCATTACAATAAAATAAAAATAATCTGCCAATATTTTTTAATTAGGGGACCAAAACTACACTAATGCGTCCTTATTTTTCTTTAGTGATCCGCAGGCTAAGTAACTTAGTGATTTTTTAAAATAAAATCTTCATTTATGCCAAAGTAAATTACGAAAATTATTAAACTAGTAGAGTTTTGGACCCCTAATTCAAAAATGTTTGCAGATTATTCTTATTTTATTATTCATAATGATTTCTTACTATGTCTTCAAATTAAAAATGATAAAAAAAAGTTTGTCTCTGTACAACAGTTTTTTTTTCAAATAAATTTCTTAACTTGCCTACCCCTAACGTTCAAAAAAAAAAATATTAAAAATATAAATATCTCGACAATGTTTCTTTTTTGCATAAAGCATTACTGGGTTATATGATATTTGGCCGGCATGATGGTTTGCCACGAGGTCGCACCAATTGAAAACCAATGAAATGGCGAATTGTAACAAGCGAAGTTGAACGATGTCGAGTAATCCAGAAAAATTCAGTTGCTCAATTATAGTTTTTTTTCCATTAAGTTTCAACGAGCAGAATACCATTTGGAGCAAATTTTTCTCATTTCTCTCAATATAAAACGAAAGTATGAACGTACTGCCGGAGTTCATTCCTCACCGGTGAATCACGAGCATTCCCGTTGGTGAATTCCGCACAAGAATGGAAAATATGAGCTTTTTTTTCCTATCTTTCCTTCATACGTGCAAAAAGCTTTGTGATTGTTGCCGCCTTGTTAAAATAAGTATGAGAGTATACTTCAGAGGAAGAAAATTTGATACAGGAAAAAGAAGCCCGCATTTGTGACGAGTTATTCCGTTATAAAGTGGAACCGAGAGGCAGGAAAAGAGATCGAGCGAGAGAAAGATAAGGGAGCGCGAAGAGTCTAAATAAAATAGAAAATACGATTACTTTGTGTTTGTCAGCTTGGCATAAAGATCCTCAAGAAATTCTTGCACGCCTCAGTACATCGAAAAACAGCAAACGTTTGAAAATCTAGGCAGAGGATCTTTTCTTTTTAAAATTATTTGACTTTTTGACTTTTAACCCTTCGTGGTCGCTTTACCGGGTCGATTCTATCCGGTCCATTTTTTAACCGGTATTCTGACCAAACTATCGGTCGGAAAAATCTCAAAAAATTACAAAACATCCTTCAAACATTCTAGTTGATGTATACATTTTTTTCTATGAGAGCGTCAATGGCAACATATTCAAAAAAATTCATAAAGAAGAAAAAAACGGGGAAAAAAGTTTTTTTTAACTAAAAAAATCATAACTCTGTGAATTTTTAATATCTTTGCCTAAAATTTGAACCTGATACTCCTCAGATATGGTCCTTTTGAGAAAAAAATAGTACATTCCGGCATTCAAAAAGGGGTCGATTTTGAAGTTCAAAAAAATAGTCAAATTATGAAAAATATGACTTTCATTGGTGGAAAAATGATTAAAAAGTCGTACAAATAGTTTTTTTTAAATCTTATTATGATCTTAACCATAACTTTTATTTTTTTTTAAATCTCCATATCCTCATCCTCGTCCACTCCAGAGGACTAGTCACCGAAATTTTCGTCTTCTTTGACGAGCATGCGCGTTTGGAACGCACGACTCCGTAATGCAGATAAAGTGGTTTTTAATCTATAAATTACTGATAAAAGAAAATTTAGCTCAAGCCACAGGTATACTTACAGTCACTACACTTCACCGAAACACAGAAAAAAAAATATGAACTTTTTCGGAATTTTTTCGACGATGTTCATACACGGGTCGATTCAACCCGAATGGCGCGCACGGTCTTGCTCCTTTGGCTGTCAGGTCAGTATTAAGACCTTAGGCCACTCTAGAGGCCAAAAAGGGCATATTTTGTGATGTTTTTTTAGCGAAATAATAAAATAAATCGGAATTACAAAATAAGGGTTTTATTATACACGTAATTGACTATACAAAACTATTTTTTCATAGCGATGCATGTCAAAATGGCGACTGTGCAGCATTTTTCCGATGACGCCTTTATTTTTGGAAGGTCAAAGGGTGGACCATCAGCTCCTATAATTTTTAAGTTATGATGAGACACTAAAGTTTTTTCGATTATATATAAGAATAGCTATAGAAGTACGTAGGATTTTTTTGAGATATCGCTTTTTGTCAAAATTGCGCATTTACAAAACAAAAAGTATAAAATGCCATGAGAAAATCGTCAGAAAATTGTTTATAAAAAAGGAACTATGCAATATAATAAAAAAATCCTACGTAGTGCCTCATAAAATGTAATTCTAAATATACAGTTAAAATTTCAAGTTAATCGGTTGAAATTTGTTTGAGTTATGAGTCCGGCTGACTTGAAAAATGTAGTTTTGAGATAAACGCGTTTAAAGTTAGTAGAAAGTCACGACATGAATGAAGAGGGGTTGCGCTAAAATTCGAAAATCGAGTACTTAGAGATTTTTCACACCCATAATCTTTTCGAATATAATTTTATAGGTACTAAGGTACATTAAAAAAAAAAAAAACGATTTTTGGAAAATCCTAGAGTGGCCTAGAGTCTTCGCTCAATTCGGGTTCCTACCAGTCCCCATGCGTAGAGGACACTTCAAACTATCAGCCGATGGCGGTTATAGTCTCATTCAATACCGGAAACTATTAGGTATTCACGTCGAAAGATGGTCGTCGGGTGGATTCTATCCAGGGCGACCACGAAGGGTTAAAGTGAATTTAGCCGCAGGTAATATTTTTCGTGAACACACCAAGTATACGCGAATTCGATAATTTTCGTAAGTACATTTATACAAGCCCCGGAAAAAAGAGTGGCGCATATATTGCGATTTTTTTTTATACAATATTTATCCAATTTCTTAATCGCCTAACAAAAAAAAAAAATAATTGCGGAAATATTAAAAATGGAGGAGTTATTGGTCGGTAAGTAAATTGTTCTTGACGCACGCGTTTATGGTGACAATCCTTGACGTCGAATTGATTGTTCGAAAAAAAAAATGGACATATTCATAATTACATCATAGATGTCACTTTGGTGTGAACCAGCAAATTTTTTTAAAAGATTAAAGCATGTTAAAATGAGAGTACTTCAACTTTTTGGATCACTTTTCTTCTAATAAATTATTTATTTAAAAATATTGGGTAATCATTTTTATTACTTTTTGACGTTCATGTATAGATATCGATAAATAGAATATGCTGTAGAAATTGTAAAACGATCGGAACCTCGGTTCATGAGTTTGAACAGTGAAGAGGTCTAAAAACATTCACTTAAGATTTACTAGAAATGTTTAATTCTGAAAAAGTTAAAATATTCTTGAAAGTTTAGGCTAAAATAATATCGGGGGAAAAAAATGTTATTTTTTCTCGTTTATAAGGCCTTAACTGTGCTCATTGACGGAAAAAATTCCAGAAAACTTCACGATTTGACATAAGTAACTTAAATTCCCTTCGATTTTAACAATTTTCCAAAATTTCAACTAAAAACCGCAAATAACGTGGAATTTGTGAATACTTTGATTCTCAACTTCTATTGGACCTGTGTAGTTCCAAAAAAAAAAAGAAAGTATATCAGTATGCTCGAACGCTCATCGATGAAAGGCTCGATTCCCCTTAACGATCGGGGCACTTATGCGCGTTAGTTCAATCGACAGCTGGAAAGGCTCTCGTCGCTATCCTCTCATCGTCATAAAAATAACACTCGAGCTTCCCGCTCGACTTTCAAACCACCTTAACACTTCTTCTCTTCTTCCTCGCTCGTTTGCCCCCCGCGCGCACTGTCTCCCCATTGAAGCTTTTCTCTCTCGTTCCTCGACACTTTTCCCGTTTGGAGATACTCTTTTTACCCTAGCCCAGATGGCAACCGGGCAAATTTAACCCTCCAACTTAGCACCTTCGCCAATACGAGCAGCGCATACTCCTTCGAAAAGAACGTTTGCCTAATGAAATTTTTACGTCTTTTTGTATATAAATGCAAGCAGCGGGTGGCCTGGGGGGGGGGGGGGACTTTTTACTTTGGCCCGGAATATACGTTAAGCCCGAAAGTGTCCTGTCCTGTGGGCTGGAACATGGAGACACTTCCATTCCTATATATGAGCGAGCGAATGAGACAACTAAGGCTTGCGATCTAACTGCTTTGCATTTTCTGGTCCACGTGTATTGGGGAACTCGTGCAATATGTGAGAAAGCTTCCAACTGAAAATGGAAGGAGCTTACAACTGGACTATCGAGCTTACGAATGTCAGGCGTCTCATGATAGCGAAGCTTGCATCTTCGGAATGCAATGAAAATATGCTTCGCCTTGCTTAATCTTATTGGCTAGATTTAGGCAATGAAAGTCTCTCAAAAGTTTCGTAAGATTCTTATGAGAGATCTGCAAGATAAATATGCGATGAAATATTTTGGATCGTAATAAGGATGGAGGAATGAAGAAGAATTTATGTTGCGTTTCAACGATGCAAGACTTCAACACCATAGTTTCTTCATCCCTGTTGTTCGAATCTTTGGGGTAGTAAGAAGAAGTGAAGTAGACTTGGTTAAGGTATTTAGGGGAAAGGTGTACGAGATGATCCCTTTAAGGGAGAATGCTCGTAATTTCAAAGATATTCAACATAATTAAGATCTGAAAGTGTTTACTACTGGCACTTTAATCTATCTTACGATTGGCGTATGCGAAATATTTAATTTATTAGGGTTTGAATAAAAATATTTCCTTTTTTAAAACCTTACACAAGGATCATCTTGGACGCCCCGGTGTTGAAGATGATCCCTAGGGTATGAACAAGATAATCCCCCGGATCATTTTTCCCCTAATTTGGGATGTTTAAAAATTTTTGGACAAATTAGGTAAAAATAAATAAAATAATTTCAAAAATTAATATTATAAGTTTTATCTTACCCAACTAGAATTAAACTAAACCAGTCTTCTACAGCCAGTCTTAAATTACATAGGTATATAAATTATTATTTGCGATATCAATTATACATTAATAATGTAGTTTGAACATAAATAGACAATCTTTTTATATAATTAAGATAACTTTCATAATCAATATCATATGTTGAAAACAAAATTCTTCACCGTACAATCTAAAAAAAATAAACCAACTTACAGCTTAAATTATTGTTTATTTTATTTAAATTAAATTAAATTAATTTATTTATTATCGATTTATTAATGTATTTAAATTAATTTCAAATTTGATTTATTTAAATTATTTATTTGAAAATAAACCCATAAAATCAACTTTTGTAATTACGCTGCATCACCTTTAACAAAAATAAAGTAGGTATGTTACTTGTTTACAAGATGATCCCTAGGGATCATCTTGTAAACCTAGAAGGGAATCATCTTGCCCCAAACTCAACTTTTTCATTTATTGCTCGAT
This sequence comes from Ophion ventricosus, assembly GCA_963932345.1. Lineage (NCBI taxonomy): Eukaryota > Metazoa > Arthropoda > Insecta > Hymenoptera > Ichneumonidae > Ophion > Ophion ventricosus. Next base: position 30,526,228 of record OZ010717.1, on the reverse strand, counting down.
ATAAATCAGCTTTCGTCAATTCACTGGTCGGTGTGCCCGATGACAGGACATATCCAAGTCGAGTTCTTTAGCTCGAGCATTGACATCGGCGAGGCCTCGTTTCATATTTTCC
>OZ010717.1:30442626-30525916 GCA_963932345.1 Ophion ventricosus | reverse complement strand
CCTCTTAATCCAGCAAAGCCGCTTAATCCGTGCGCAGCTGCATGAAATATTTACCGTACAGGTACACGCGCGAATGGCAGTGGACATTCGTGTTCGGGTTTCCGGTACAGTGTATGTATATATATGTATACGATTCTAGAGAGAGAGAGAGCGAGAGGGGGGGGGGGGGGGGGGGGGTGAGAGAGAGAGAGGGAGAGAGAGAGAGTGAGAGAGACAGAGAGAGAGGGAGAGAGAGATAGAGAGAGAGCGAGAGGGAGAGAGGAAGCCTTAGCCAAGAGTTGCTAACTCCAACAAAGCGATATAACGAACACATGTTCCAACGCGAGTCTCCATAATCCGCAACCACTCGTGGTACACACCGACATTCACCCACACATTCACACACACACATATGTGCACGTATGTGCTGGATATCACCCATTTCAGATACAAATTCCGTGTACTATGTAGGAGAAGGTGAGGTAAAATGGGATACTTAAGGTAGTAGTCCCGCCAAGGCGTTTTTCTATAGATTTTTTTTAAGGCCTTAGGCCACTCTAGCGGCCAAAAAAAGACATATTTTGTGATTTTTTTTCCGCGAAACCATAAAATAAATCGAAATTACAAAATAGGGGTTTTATTATACACGTAATTGACTATAGAAAATTATTTTTTCACAGCGATACATGTCAAAATGGCGACTGTGCAGCATTTTTCCGATGTCGCCTTTATTTCTGGTAGGTCAACAGTCGGACCGACAGCTCCTATAATTTTTGAGTTATGATGGGACACTAAAGTTTTTTCGATTATATATAAGAATAGCTATAGAAGTACGTAGGATTTTTTTGATATTTTGTTTTTTGTCAAAGTGGCGCATTTCTGAAACAAAAGGTATAAAATGCCATGAGAAAATTGTCAGAAAATTGTTTATAAAAAAGGAACTATCCACTATAATAAACAATTCCTACGTAGTACCTCAGAACATGTAATTCTAAATATACAGTTAAAATTTCAAGTGAATCGGTTGAAATTTGTTTGAGTTATGAGTCCGGCCGACTTGAAGAATGTAGTTTTGAGATAAACGCGTTTAAAGTTAGTAGAAAGTCACGACATGAATCAAGAGGGGTTGCGCTAGAATTCGAAAATCGAGTACTTAGAGATTTTTCACACCCATAATCTTTTGGGGTACTAAGGTACATTTTTAATTTAACAATTTGATTTTTGGAAAAATTCTAGTGTGACCTACGGCCTTAAGGACTGGCGCCGCTGTCGGCTCGTATACATGTGCTTGTCACGCATACAAGCTCACTTACCATTCTGCCCCCGAGCCTCATTTTGCCCCCACTTTCTCCTATGTACTTGTACCTTTACAGACGTATGTACACAGGATGATGTAGTAGACCGGGTGTCATACCGATGTTGGTGTTCGTTTAGCTACCCTGTCCAGGATGTGTAACTGTGTATACGCGTGGCATGCTCTCTAAGTCGTCTGATAGCTTTCCGGCGGTAGTCCTTCGACCCCTGCCCATCATCGGTGCAACACGTCTCTTTGGCCATTGCTATGGCCTTCATTCGCAGCGTTACTGCTTCGATGTTAGCAACAACTGATTCATAGACGCTTGAGTGGAACTGGTCGAAAACAGTTGGAAAAAAGTGGTCTTATTGATGTTGGGCCAGCCATAGTTGAACGACCTCTCGCGGTCCTTCAAGACCTAAGCGTGTATTGGGTAATGAAAAGGCCCTTTTGATGTTCACCACTTACGGAAGTTAGCTGTGTACTTTCCGTCATTTCACACGAAATGCATAATTGTGCGACTCCACTCTGCCATAGTCTGGGTTTGAAAATAAATACGAGAAAATGATATCCTCGATTTGGCACGGCGCAAGATTCGCGAGCGCATGATGACAAAAGATTTGGAATTTAGGGGCTATTCGCGTAGCGCAATATTTTTCGAATCATCGTTATTCCGCATGGCCGGTTATTGCTTTTCCAAAGCTTGCGCGCACGCGAAATGTGCAGAGCACATTTTGAAGTAGTACGCGTAGCCGTCGCGAAGGGTAAACCATTAAACATCGAGGGTATCTTCTTTGCCGATCTACACACACACATCCCTACACCTACACATCCCATCGTACTTCTCGTCTTACCCTTCTTCGCCTTCTTTGCCTCCTTGTCGCCGTCGTTTCTCCGTTGATGTTGCGAATCGCGAGGAATTCACATTGCTGAATTTGCCGAAAGCTCGAGTGTACCGGCGGCCTGTAGGTACGCACGAGCGGAGATGATGGCGCGTGATGCCCCGTCTAATGGGGAATACGTGCTACACTCTCCGATGCTGCTGCTGCGCGCGCGCCTTCCATTTTTCCAGCCCTCTTTCCGCCAGTATTCCTCGTTTCGCGAGCTGCCTCCTTCTACATTTCCGCCAAGGACTTCACGCCATATGTGTCTATACGAGTTTTTCTTTTGCATTTCTCTCGTCATTGCTCTTTGGCTTCTTTGATGAGAAGAATGCATTGAGTGATTCATCAACGGTTTGATATAACCAACCCCCAAATAGAGATTTCTTTGACAATAATAATGTCAATTACGAACCACCTCTGCATCAAATGCAAAGAAGATGACTCGTGTTCTGAGCTAGGATCCGTCAATCATGGCTGGATGGTCCAGTACATGGAGAAACTCCTGCAGAGACTGCCGTTCATTGTCGGGTCAAATTTGACACAGCTGGCTTAGCCCTATTGTAATTGATCCGCCAATAAGTTGCTATTAGCCTCACTGCACTATATTTCCCCATGTTAATTGCTCTCAGCTTTCTTATGCTACTTTTTACCATTAAAAATGCAGACTCTGTGGTTGTAATTACCATAGACCTAATCCGGTACAGACTATTCTCTCATTGTATCCCATCAAACGTGGATTCGTAACCAAGCTCGTAGGGAAACGTTGAAACAGGTAGTGACGCTTCATTCCGATGAGACCGCGATACTCTGCCACCATGTCACCTTGTTCCACAGAAATTACGCGTAAACTTCCGTATGCATGGAATCCCTTAACATCATCGATCAAGACCATCGAGATAATTAGGTATCTTGGCCTCAGTAGTTGACGGTCTGTTGCAGTGGTGAATGTCGGTCCATCTTCCTCATTTCCATTGACCCACTCCTCGCACAGCATATGCTTCATATGCTCCAACGTTGCACGTGGATGACTGGAACACAGGCGAAGATTGGAGTCCCGTATACAGTGGGAATGCGTGCGGTTGACGCACACCATCGTACAGACACCGAGTCCAGCGAGCAATCCAGAGACACGATATGAATTGCAAATTCATGCTATCGCCTCGCATGATGTTCGTCTCGCCGTCTCACCTACTGCTCTCTAGACTACCGGGCAACTACTGGGATAGGGGGTGAAAGGAGGCGTTCGTACGTAACACCTAGGTTCGGTGGCACGCTTTGGTTGCTAATGCATTTCCACTCGTCAACAAGTAGCTTCCATCGAATCATCGATCACGTTATGGCACTTCAAATGTTTCCTGACATTTTATCATGTGCCAAGTATTACCAAGGTGCAATTGTGTACATCTCGAGCTTTGGACCTATGGAAGAAGATCGAATTATAACGATACGAAATCAGTGTTCATCCGGTGGTCGGCAGGTTGTTGATTCTTTCGGATCATCCCAATCTTAAATTCGATACTTCAATGTTGAGGATGTTATTCATCCGAATATGAAAGCTGGATCCACGAAGCCATAAGCGATCGTAAACTCTTCTCGGAGTTCTCGTATGTCAAGAGTCTCGTAACATAATCAGCATACCGAATGAGCTCGAATCTACGTGCGATCTCTTTGATCTGGGTTAGGAATGATTATTTTAACTGAGCGTATATACCTACATCAAAATCGGCGTCTCGAGATCAGTTTGGATAGGTACATAGTTATACGCGTATACACGTTTCAGAGGGTACATGGCAGAGATGCACAAATATATATATCTATATATACATACACACATAGACGAATGAATGAACCAATGTACACATCCTCATCTCATAAACACGCGGAAAATAGAGAGCGGCAGAGAGAGAGAGAGAGAGAGAGAGAGAGAGAGAGAGAGAGAGAGAGAGAGAAGGAAGACCCCAGGCAGTGCATAACGCTGTACGTGTATTATTACGTAATCGCAGAGTGTAAACGCTGAGGCGAGTTTATTTGAGTAGACCGGGGTCTGAGCTCCATCGGTTGAGAGGAGGATTTCCAGCGTATACCGCATGAATGCGCGCGGGCTTGCTTGTTTTCCAACCCACAGCGTAGTCCTCATCATCAACGTTCCATCGTTTTCTCGATTACCCGATGTCGAACATAATCTTGCACTCCGCTCAGCTCTGCGCCTCTTTCCCGTCATTTTTGTTTTATTCCTGGAGATGTTTTCTCTATTTGACGACGACCCGAGCAGCCTTACAAATGTGGCACGATCTCTGTGGCTTGCGCAGCCTCGATAAGTCTTTTCAGGTACCCGTAGCCATTGAGAACCTTTCCAATCTCGTCATAACCCTGGGTCCTTCTGCATAGCAGTAGCTCCAAACGTCTCTATTCAACCCTTCGACTTGAAAATCTGCAATAATTCATGAAAACATCATTCAGCGAATACTTTCAAGTAGAATTATACCGTTACTGTGGACAATTAGGTTCGACGAAAAATCAGTAAATGGATTTCAATTCGACTCATCTGTTAAATCTTCCACGCTAGAAAAGAAAAGTCTATGAATAAGAATAAAAATAAAGAAATAAAAAAAATTTCGTTGTATTCCAACGTTGCAAACTTCACCGTCATGATCTGTTGATCTTGCATCTACACAGGTGCGTCTCAGCCGTGTCTCTTGGGAGGAACGGATCAAAATCCAATAGAAGGGCGTCCATAAAGATGGATGGAAGACGAAAGGTGATCGAGTCTTATAGTTTAGTTTGATGTTTTTTTCCCATCTTCTTCCTCTGTTGACAGTGAACGACGCCGGAGTTGTCGTTGTCGTAGCTGTGCGAAATGTATCGAGGGATGAAGAAAGAGGGAGAGAGAGGGAGAGAGAGAGAGAGAGAGAGAGAGGGTGGAGGAGAGCGGAAATGAGTCAGGTTGCAAAGCTACGAGGTCAAACGATCGATACTCGCGGGGGTGTGAACGCATTACAGGCCTATATATATATGTATGTGTGTCCTTTCGTTCACTCGCCGCCTCGTCTTCCTCTCTCGCTCTCTAAACACGTGTGCTTTTAACATACGGAACACACACACAAACACACACAGCCAACACATTGCCATTAGTGCCGTTTCCATATAACTTTGCGTCCCCTTCTACGTATGTATTCATATTTACTCACGTATACATGGGCACACATGTACAGCTTGTGATATCGAAGTCTTGTGTGCCATTGGGTCAGGCTGGTGAACTAACGGACCGAAATAGTCTGCGTTATCGAGCTCCAATGTTATAAGCCTAGTACCGTACGTGGGCTCACACATATGTGTATGTACATTTTCGTGGACGTGTGTCTCCATGTGCATTCGTAAGCTGCTTTTGTGGAGGCCTGCGGTTGACTTGACACCCAATATAAGCGACAAGACCCCCTCCGTCCATTTGTGCTGTTCCGCCTTTTTAATTGTTTGCGCGTACGCGCACGCGACCAAGATGAACAGGCAAAAATATTGACGGGGGTGGAGTCCAAAAATACGCGGCTTCCGCTTGCAGTGTCTTGGACAAATCTGACGATGGAAGAATCAAGCTATGCTTCGCGTGAAGGTAATTAGAGTTTGCGGCTTTGCGATTGTGTCCGTCTGTCAGGGGAGTCCGAGAGCTTTTGTAATGTTCGTACTATCAATATTACGGAAAACTTTCATTTTAAGTGGCCTTTTCACGCATAATGGGCTTCGGGCCATTTTGGATCGTCATTCTAGTGTTTAGACTTTTTTCTTTGATTTCGGGCAGTGCGCGCATTGCCTCGGATCGTGTGCAGACCCAGTACTTTTTTCTCTCTCTCTCTCTCCACTGATCTCTTTGTTTCTTTCTCTCTCACTGCCTTCCAGGTCCACCACTTCCCTTCTCTCTCGGCACATGTTGATGGCTCTCAGCACCCGATGCGCAACACGGGGGGGGGGGGGGGGGTCTTATCTCTATGGGTGGATTGTACAGCTTCGTAGATTATCACCAGTCCGGCCCCTTGGCAGACCGCAGCCGGTATATACAAGTTGCGAAACTGGACGCGAGTATAACCGCACGGCGAAGAACACACACTCGCCACCATTATGGTCGCCATGTATCGCCATTACGCACGATTTGCACACACACCCACGCACAAGTAACGTGTTCATCCACACGCCATCAGCGAAGTGTCGGTGCAAAAGAAACGAAGCATTGCTTTGTTCTACTCAGGGCTAATTTTGTTGAGGGAGTTTGCAGTGAAACCAAAATGGCGGTACAAAGTTGCGCATGGACGCCTCGACGAGTTGGAGAAATGCGTTTGTTCACTCGATTGCGGTCTCTCTCTCTCTCTCTCTCTCTCTCTCTCTCTATCTCTCTCTCTCTATGGATAATACTGGGATTTTTCTATTCGCCATCTGGTAATCGAATATGGGAGAGCTTGCGGATACGTCGATGACAGTTCTACCAACACACACGCTATCGATCTATCGGGACACACCTACGTTTCCGAAATTCTGCCCTCGTTCAATCGACCACACTGTTATTCACCGCACATCCGGCTGGTCTTGCGTGTGTAGAGCGAGCTCGTAACGATGTGATGCTCACAAAGATACAGGATGAGAGAACGCGTACAGTTGCGCCCGCTATCGGGCTCGTAATTATTGTTCATTACGGAAATTGGCGAGAGACTCACCGCGAAGCATCAACGACGGCGAAACACACCGAAGCTCAACGGGGCTAATGAAAGAGCTATCCTACCGTAACTATATTCGATGCCACGTGATTATTCAATTATAAAACCGCTGGAGTCGCGAGAGAAGGGGGGGGGGGCTGAAATTCGGCAGAAAGTTTTACCCCATCGATGTTATTGCTTATAATATCGTGTTGCAATTAGGAAAAGAAAAAAAAACACGACAGAAATCGTCATTGGTGACCCTACGGGTGAGAACTGCAGTACATTTTTGTTGGATTCGTGTTGCAGCTTTGATTTCGGTATTCACGCAGCCTTCAAACTCGTTGCTAATGTTCCGCTGACAATTGGCACACCAACGGGAATACAGCGAGAGAAAACGTATACCTGTTTGAAAGAAAATTTATTCGAGTCTCGGTTTACCATCCTTTTATTTGATTTTCAATAGAACCGGGTATGATAGGAACTACAGGTAGTGCCATTTGGTTGATTGGACAGGGCATATGGGTGCAATCTCTAGGTTTATTGTCATCGAAAGCAAAAAAAAATTAGCGTATCCGATGCCAATCGAGTTTTAATAGAGTCAAACAAATAAATCCATATTCATTTGCATGAAGGGCACCGCAGGCTGGGCAAGGTTTCACGCGGGTCCAGGATACCTGGACATTGGGCTAGATTATGACCTTGCGGTGATGAATAGTATTTGATTTGTGCATATTGAACAAGTGTTTCGACCCAAATCAATAAATGTCAAATGCTGATGCGTTCAGTAGATATTTACATTCAGTAAACGCATATGCCATTTACATTTATTAGACATGTGGTAGACATTGGGTAGACATGTATATATTTATATTTAGCAGATACGTAGGCATTTATATTGACAATTAGTAAATAGATATGTAGCCATTCACACTTGGCAGACAAGTAGACATTTCCATTTAGTGAACATGCAGCTATTTATACTTAGTAGACACGTGGAAATTTCCGTTTAGTGGACGTGTAGCCATTTATACCTTAGATCCTTAGACGCAGCCATTCACACTTGGCCGACGTGTAGACATTTCCATTTAGTGGACATGTAGCTGTTTATACTTAGTAGACACGTAGAAATTTCCATTTAGTGGACGTGTAGCCATTTACACCTTAGTAGACACCCAGACGTAGCCATTCACACTTGGCAAACGTGTAGACATTTCCATTTAGTGGACATGTAGCCACTTATATTCAGTAGCTAATGGATTTTTTCATTGTGCTCATGAAAGCAAGCATTGCACCTGTGCAACTTATATAAAACGTCTTATCATAGAAATCAAACAACTTTACTTCGATGAGTCAAACCTGAATGAAGCCGACCGTTATTTCAATGACGTTGAATACTAAATACTTTTCGTAATTACATTTTAATAGCATTTTTAATTGGTATAAACACCATTTAAGTTTTCAGTTTTTGGTCTGCTGAAATTTCGAATAACTTACATTAGTTTTATTAATGAAGCACTTTTCCAATGTTATTTTTAATTAGTGGCGTATTTTTAGCCCCGTTTTAATAATAAAACGATTAAACAAAAACGACGAAAACAAAATTATTTTCTTTCGTCGATATCGGAATAAAATCGTAAGGTGGCAAAAAAGTTTCACTTGCACCGTGGTTTTCTTTGTTATTCCTTTATTTTTATCATTATAAAAAGACTTTTTTATTGGCAAATTCAAGTCGTAAAAATTTCCGATAATAATATGTACAAAAGTTTGAGCGATCTTCGCAGCCTAAAACAGCCGAAGAAACTTTTTAGTAAATAAGAATTAATTTTCGTTGCATTCCAACGGTGCGAACGTCAACGCCATTGTTAGCCAGTTCAATAAGAATGATTAGACTCGATGCTTGGGTTGATCGTTCTTTCAAGTACCCCTCAAAATAGCGTGGGTGAGATCAGCTATTCCGTAATCACGAGATCAACCACCCTGGTGCGTCGTCAATAGTTTGCAAGTCTAGGCTTGCGGCCTTGACTTTTCGTTCCGTCGCACAAGGGCAAGTTACGCTTGCGAGTCTTAAGGGGGACGAAGGAGTGTGACGAGTTGGAAACGGCTGAGACCGGAAAGAAGCGCGTTCAAGCGAAACAGCTGTGCGGCAAGAATCAACCTTACGGAAGGCTTCGAAAGGGCTACGTGTAGAAACGTGAGGATGCAGACGCGCCCTGCATACCACCAAAATACACATCCTGCGTGCGAAACATATCGCAGGCCAAGAAAATTGTTACCGTGTACGAAATATTACCGCGTGCACACCAGACGACGCACTAGGATTCCGAGGGCTATGAAGTTATCTGGTTAACTCGAGGAACACAACGGGGCGGCAAGTTGTTCGCGCTACGTGCGAGAGAAGTTCAAGCTAGTTTTGGCACCAGCCGAGGACGAGACGAACGCCCCCGCATACCTTTAAGTACAAATGCCCCGAAATCTTGCGAGTCTTAAGGACGCGAGTCAACGTCTTCGTATTACTCATTTGGTCGTAACTTGTGCCCTTTGTGACTTTACAATGCTTTCATTATATACACGTAGTTCTGAGGCGCGAAAGCTTTACTTTCTCTTCTCCCAGATCGGAGTACTGGTTTATACAGCCGCGCTCTTGCACTCGCGAATGTTTACGTACACATATATATGGAAAGATGATTTTGAAGATATTTAACTTCTTCAACTTATGGCAGACTCGGCGTAATTAAATTTGTCTCTGTTAGAATATAAGTACATGTAAAGGTCATTCCAGAGATCGTTCTGTCTAAAAAATCAACGGTTCGTTTGAGGGGCAGATTTCTATGTAAGGTAAAGAAGAGCTTATGGCTGAAAATGAACTCCACGAAAAAGCTGAGGGAGTACTTCATGGCCACGGAATCGCAGATTAATCGATGGGTCATTTAATCACAAAATTGTTAAGTCTCGAAACTTAAATGCGGTTTCCTAAATACCACTTTTTCGTGAAGAAGAAGACTCAAAAACGAACGCAGTCTTCATGCCGTTTCACTCGAGTATATGTTCTCGTGTCATATATCGGAATACAATTCAGTCTATCGTGAATTAACTATTCATGTAATGAAAAGAGGGAGAGAGTGAGAGAGAGAGAGAGAGAGAGAGGGAGGGGGAGAGCGAGGTATAAATGGTGACATAATAATAATACGCGAATTCCCTGAATAGCAGGACCTCTTCCCTTCCGCAATTACGAGCATTTTTGCATCGATCTCATCATATTCATTATATGAGTCGTAGCTCCGATCACTAGGGAATTCGCGTTGTCCTACCCCTGCAGGCATTGGTAGCTCTCGAACGTTCGGAATCGAATAATGAATCGTTCCTAGAGCATTTCGATTTATGTAAATCGATTTATCCGAGTCGACGTTAAAAGTGTTCGGCGCTTCTCTTTCGCTCTCTCTCTCTCTCTCTCTCTCTCTCTCTCTCGCTCTCTCTTTGCAGCTCGCATACGTATAATACGCTCTTTCGCTTGATTCATGCTCCATATATACATCCATTATTTTGATTTCGGCTCCGATCGCTTATGGCGTGCATGGTTTTGGCCAACAATTTCATCCCCTTTATCCACTAACCAAGCACATTATAGCAATTTCTATGTTCTCCGGGGTCTGCCCAGCTATATCGCCGCTGACGGATCTCTAGCGGCGTTTCTGTCCCACAAAAGGAATATATAACTGTATGGTAAATAAATAAACATATATATATTGGGAGTACAAATTAATTCGGTCCGTTTTCAAGAGATGGCTCTGGCTGTTATGAATGTTTCATAGTGACAGCTGATTTCGGTGATTTCAGAGAGGTTAGACATCTGTCAATAACAATCAGTTTATATCGCTTTGAGTTCCATTAAAAACCTCGTTTTTTTACTGTGCTGAATATGTCCAATTTTGTGTTAACTAAGCAGCATTTTCGGGAAGTTTTACTTTTCTGCTTTAATTGGAAGAAAAGTGCAGCTGAAGCGCATCGAATGCTTGTTGAAATTTATGGTGATGATGCTCCAACTGATAAATCATGTAGGGAATGGTTTCGACGCTTTAAGAACGGTGATTTCAGCGTTGAAGACAAGCCTCGCCCTGGACAGCCAAATGAGCCAATGAGCTGCTACAACCTGGCGATTCCATTTCGGGCGATCGGTATAGACTACAATTGATTCGTTTGAGCCGTGCATTACGAGAAAAACGGCCGAATACGAGCAAAGACATGACAAAATTATTCTTCTGCATGACAACGCTCGGCCTCATGTCGCAAAAGTCGTAAAAAAAATATTTGGAAACGCTCAAATGGGATATTTTACCGCACCCGCTGTATCCTCCGGACATTGCTCCTTCTGATTACTGGTTGTTGCGACGGATGCAGCAGGATTTAGCGGGTCACCGGTTCACTTCTTTAGCAGAAATCGAAAATTGGCTCAAAACTTGGATCGCCTCAAAAGACGAGACTTTTTTTCGAGATGGAATTCGAAAATTGCCTGAGAGGTGGGAAAAAGTAGTAGCCAGCGATGGACAATACTTTGATTAATCTATTCATACCTTTTATTTTGACATAAATGGATTTTTTACCATAAAAAAACGGACGGAATTAATTTGTACTCCCAATATATATATAAGAGGGTTTGTATGGGTGATCCCCGTGTGCCGGTATAGCGTGACACTCGGCAGATTCACGAGATCCACATCCATTTTACTATTCGTCGGGAACTCCGTCCGGCCTCTTCAGCCCAAAATGTATACCATGCTCAATTAAAACACTCTAGTATTTATGCTTAATTTGTCAGGCTCTACACATTTTGATGTCTCTCTAATGCTCTCTCTCTTTCTCTCTCTCTCTGTCTCTGTTTCAGGTCGCATGACAATATTACATATTCGCCTACCTCGTACCCCCATCATCTTCTCTCTCTCTCTCTCTCTCTCTCTCTCTCTCTCTCTCTCTCTCTCTCTCTCTATCTCTCTCTCTCTCTCTCTCTCTCTCTCTCTCTCTCTCTCTCTCTCTCTCTCTCTCTCTCTACAAGCGAGCTATACGTATTTTGTCTTTCACTGGGGATGGATCGCTTCGTCGACGATTCCGCACCTGTAGTGTACACACACGTATTTATACGTATACATATCGCAACGCGAATACCGCACCATCACAGGTAGCGCACGATTCTCGGGTTTAATGTTGATTAAGTTATACACGCTGTCACTCGCTCGACAACCGTTTAATTACGTTTCCCTCGGGGATGCTGTAGGACAGCGAGGCAACGCAACACCAAATGCCAACGTACTCTCGGTGAACACATTTTTATTCCGCTCGTTCGCGATTTGTTGTTTGAATTTTTATTCAACCTTCCACTTCGCGTCAAGTGCTGCTACCACCGCAATTGTGAGCATTCACGAGTTGGCGTTAAAGCGGGCTAGCATTTTTTCGCAACGCGGCTAGAGAGGCTTAATGGAAAAAAAACTATTCTCCCGTCCTCCTTCTGTCTCGCTTCCGAACTAGCTTTGTGGCTGTGTAATCGAAAATTACCGTATGTCGATGAAGTGGGGTTGGCACATATAGGGGAATTATAGGCGTGTATACTTCGCCGAGGAACAAGTCAATCCCCAATAAAGTTGGTACGAATTTGGTTCACCGTATCAACTGTAGCGTGTGGCGTTGGGTGGACGAATTAGTCAAACGAATTAAGGAGGGAAATACATGTAGACGACGGAAAGATAGACAATTTTGATCTTTTTTTTGGCAAAGAACAAAAGATTTTCCATTTCTGGAACTTAAGGTACCATTTATTACATAATTACACTAGTTAAATTAATTTTTTTATTAATGTATACTGCAAAATGATGACGCGGCGTGGTCTTCCAGGAAGGTTTTAGCGGCAGTTTTCGTCTGTGGAAGATCCAATGACTTAAATATTAATCTGAAAAATAAGAGCCAAGAATTTTTAGTATTTTAACATGGAAACGCTGAACTTATACTTAAAAAAACATTTTAAAAGTTGAAAATTGCAAAAATCGGACCCTTCAGAAAAAATATTGAAATTTTACAATAGTCCTTTAGCTTCTAAGATTTTACATAAAAAAGAAATCGTTTTCTTCATGCCGCTGCATGTATTTCCCCCTCAATAAAACAACATCGAAAGAAAAGAAACGATACCATATGAAATTGCAAATCCAAATCATTTACGAGTTATCTCGAATTTTAATTGCGGCGATGGACCGAAAAGTATGAGACCAACGGCGATAAGGCCCGGGGGGGGGGGGGGGGGAGACATTCGTAGAGCTTCGTGGACACGTTGCTCATCGTCCTGGCGTTTCGTGCTGCCGGCCCACATTGCGATTTCTCGTCCGGCTCATTACGAAGTTACGCTGTTTTAAACTACCCAGAGTGGCATGACCATCCCTGCTTCATCGTTCAGCTAACCATCGCCACGCTGCCGCCACAACTCGCTGAACATCCTCGTATACATATATAGACATCTCAGAGTCTCGAACTCGCCAACCGAATTATCGTTAAACACTTTAATCATGCTCGTACTGCTCCTACCTCCGTGACCATCAGGAGCCCCACGGTTCAACGAAACACAAGGGCGAACGGCCACCTTGGTGCCAAAACCTGGGTAAATCACGCCGGATGTTGGTATCGCCTCCCACTCTCCGTCCTAACGGCGCTCCGCAAACTCGTCCAAAAGCTTCGCTCACCCTGACGTGTATACCCGGATGGTCTTAGCTCGTGTACAACTTTGCCGGTGATGGGTTCGATCACTGTGCGAACAGGCTTAACCGAGCGCCAATATGTGGTCCAGTCCGATGGATCCTCGGGAATATCGAACGGTTAAGGATGCGCTGAGCAGCTTCCTGTACGTTACATGCACACGTTCGCATCTACTTTCTAACGTTTTATGTACATCTATGTGTACACGCGGATGTATTGATGTGTTTGGGTTCAACGAGCTTCGGTCACATCGAAGAGAGAGAGAGAGAGACTTCCGCGTCGATGGCGAACAGGCAGGCTAACCTCGACGTAATCCTCTCGTAAAACGAAACTTCTACGTAAACTCTCGCTAGAGAGAGAAAGAGAGAGAGGGAGAGGGAGAGAGAGAGAGAGAGAGAGGGAGAGGGAGAGAGACAGAGAGAGAGGGAGAGAGAGAGAGAAAGAGAGTTGGCTCTCAAACGATACTGCGAAGGCGCATCTCTTCCTCTACGTCCTCCTTCACCTTCGCCTCTTCCGCCTTTGCTCTCCTGCGAAGCCCATCAAGCTCTATGTCTATAAAGCCAAATCCTACATCTGGAATGGAGATATTCGAGAGTCATTAATCGACTACGTGATGTAACGTGGCTAGGGGTGTGTGTGTCTATTTGAAGGTGGAGTAACGGGGGGATGTTATTCCTACATTCGCATCAACATTGTAGCACTAGGCAAAGTTGCAATTACATCTGCATCGTGAACGAGTATCGAGTTGATATATTGGGTGTACAAAAAAGTTTTTGGCCTGAGAATAAAAACAGCTGTATAAGGATTTTAAGGAAAAAAATTTTCTCTCCAGGTCTGGTGTCATATAATACCAACCTAATAGACTTTTTTCCGGACGAACAGCTTGACATAACCTTCAAATGAACATCGTGAGCACAGTGAGTAAAATAAGTTGCAATGACGCGCATATTATGCACTGCATGCGTTTCGCGTTCGAATTGAAAAAAAAAAAATACTTCCGAGGCTAAGGAAATGATTTGTCAGGCATTGGGGGAAAGAAAGAACGAAAGCCGTATCGATCAATATCACGAAGAAGTAGTTTTAAAGGTTCCGGAGTGGAAATTTTGACCTCAAGGATGGCGAGGCAGACGGACGACCAATAAAAAATTTGACGATGAGGATTTGGAGCCGTTGCTAGACGAAGTTCCTTGTCAAAAGCAATCAGGGCTTGCTACTACGTTAGGAGTGACCCAAAAAGAAATTTCCAGTCATTAAAGAAGCTCTTTGTTGTCTCGCTTCAAAAGTAAAGTATTTTTGCACAAAATAGAGGCTAGTGATCAGAAGTGGGTGTTGTATGACAGTAAAAAAAAAACGTAAATCGTGCGTTAATGCGGATGAACCATCCAGATCGACCACTAAACACAATATTCGCGGTAAGAAACTTCTTCTGTGTATATGGTGGAATTTGAAGGGTGTTCTGTATTTCGAGCTGCTTAAACCTGGTAAGGCCATTACAGCTGAGCGCTATAAACATCTACTACAGCGTTTAAGTGAAGAAATTGAGTGAAAGTGGCAAAGGACCTTGGCCGATCATATTGCTGCATGGCAATGCCAGACCGCACACAGCAAAACGGACCAGAGTCGTTAGATTCGTTCGGCTCGCAAGTTTTTCCCCACCCAGCGTATTCACCAGACTTGGCTCCACCGGCTTGTCACTTGTTCCGATCGCTCCAACATCGTTTGGCTGGTAGCCACTTTAAAACATTTGATCGAGTAAAAAATTCCATTACCAAGTTTATCAACTCAAAATCACTATCTTTTTACCGCAAAGAAATTCGCAATCTGCCTGACAGGTGGGCACAATTCGTGGAAGCAAACGAAGATTACTTTCTCGATTAAAATGTACCTTGATTAACAGTAGATAAATCATTATTCTTATTAAATAAGGCCGTGAATTTATTTGTACACCCAACAGTTGAACAGCAGGTTGATGGAGTAGCTTTATAATCGCAACGGAGATGGGGAGCTACGAGAATGGTGGTAGACAACGAATGCCATTGCATTCATCATTCATCCTTACCACCTATCTATCTAAGTGTCCAAAAGGCAACCATCCGCTGCTGCGTGCCTTTTGGACACTTCGAGACTAAGGCCCATCATCCACCAAAGCGGAGATGAGTGGAGCTAAGAAAAAGCAACCAATCAAACGATGAATTTATGTCCATCGAAGCTGAGCGAGGCGATTCTATTGGCTGATTTTTCCTAGCTCTTCTTATCTTCGCTTTGGTGGATGATGGCTCTAAATCAGGAAAGAGGTCTTAGCTTCGATTAGTTTTACCCCGTCAGGACGAATCTTTTCGCCTGTCTTTATAACCAAAAATCACCGATGGCGAAAAGTCTCAGAAATTCTGCTGGTAACCGGAAACGGATGGCTCGAGTCGCAGTTTGCAACGGTCCCTGTAGCACCGTTAACCCGTTGATGGTATACGTTGCGCGAATCGAGCAGAACGACGGGCTGTTTGCAACGCATTAGTGAATTAGCGTTTCTCCGATGTAGCAATCACGGTAATGCGTCCGCGTGCGCTGTGTTGGCTGGTTGCTTGCCTCCGGGTCCGCATCCATTTCGCCTCGATCACTTCTATCTCTTTCCCTCAATCTCTCACGCAACTTTTGTCAATGCAGTTTCCCAGTTTGTTTGTCAAAACCTTCGTCCATCGATCGGATCTTCGGCACTATTTTCCCTCAGCCGATTCTCGTTGATCCATCGTCATCGCTATGGACGGTCATCGCTGCAAGTGAGCCAGGACTAAAATAAAGCAGAAAACTTGTCAGCAACGAAGCGGCGAAAAATAACCGTTTGTCCGTTATACCGAAAGTATGCATCGACTCTTCAATAACGTCTTAAAAAATGGACTGTTGGACAATGCTACGTTCCCCGAAACAGTGGAAGAATTCGAGCAGCGATTACGATCGAGAAATTTGTATAACGTTTTGAAAAATCTACAGATATTACACAAAGTGCAACTACTTCATGGCATTGAAAATGTACAGTAGAACCTCGCTCATCCGAGGTAATATGAGGACAGTGTACCTCGGATAAATGAGATCTCGGATAATACGGTAGAACTACTCCACGCATAGGCATAGCATATTCTTCCGTTTTATCCGAGATTCTCCGTATTATCCGAGAATACACCTCGGATAATACGGAATACCAAACAAACTTAAACCCAAACATACTTAAACCCAAACAAACTTAAACCCACACATACTTAAACCCAAACAAACTTAAACCCAAACATACTTAAACCCAAACAAACTTAAACCCAAACAACCCAAACATACTTAAACCCAAACAAACTTGAAGCCAAACATACTTAAGCCCAAACAAACTTAAACCCAAACAAACTTAAACTCAAACATACTTCAACCCAAACAAACCCCCACAAACTCAAACCCAAACAAACTTAAACCCAAACAAACTTAAACCGAAACAAACTTAAACCCAAACAAACTTAAACCCAAACAAACTTAAACCCAAACATACTTCAACCCAAACCAACTTAAACCCAAACAAACTTAAACCCAAACAAACAAACAAACCCGAACAAACTTAAACCCAAACAAACTCCAACCTAAACCCACCAACACATACACCAAAATTAAAACTTACAACTTGTAACCACAAATGACTGTACATGTAATGCAGTATTTTTCAACAAATCACAGGCATTTAGGATGTCGCAGCTCCCCCTGCCCTGCTACAACACTTCGGCAGTGGAGTGGGGTTAGCGTTATTTTCGTGTGACATCTCGCTAAATCAGACCCCCTATATACATCTTTAAAAGCATTTTCAATGCTAAAACATACGAGAAAAACGTGTTTAAAGGTTTACCAGCAGTTCTATCATCGTAATCATAAGTTAACCTTCAATCTACGATGACTATGCTCCGGATGTTGAACTTTCCTCTTTAATTTGAGTTGCCTCAAGCAACGGACAATTTTTTGCCTAATCCCTTGAATCTTCATGTAACACGCATCGGGTTAATCGCAATTACGTTCGGCTAATTACTCGACATAGTTAATCACTGATTCTGGCCCGTTTGATGATTAGAGCGTTGCCCACGGTGTTTAATTGTTATCCCGATTCGTACAACCGTCCACATACCTCTTTGCTCTTGTTCGCGATGCTTTGGCTCTCCATCACACGGTACGTATATATGGAAAACCAATTCGTCGAGGTGTGTGCGCGCGCGCCCGCGCTCATATACATATATGTGTGACGTATATGGATGGGGCATAGATACGCATGATCGCCCTTTTTCCTCGTGCATACCAGGAGTCGCCGAATCAGCCTCCTTCCTCGGCCCGATGTTTGTTCGTTCATCTATAGAACATCAATTACCTCCCGGGTGGCTGAGCAAATAAAACGTTTGATTCGCGCCTCCGCACGCCTGCTATCCTCTCCCCTTCCCACTGGCATTGAAACTTGTCCCGTTTCCTACCCTCGCGAATTCCGCATCGTTCGTGTTTTTATATGGGACACGGGGGTGACACTCTGCCCCGCCCCCTACCTCCCTCGCTATGCTGAATTTTGTCTGCGCGAGCTGGCCTTAGACCGAGAACTTAACAGAATCAAAATCTCGATAATTGATGAAGTTGATGTGGCAGCACTGCAAATATTAATAAGTGAATGCCATTGCCAGAAGAGCAAATTCCACAATGTTTGGAGCCATTTATTTATTGTGTTGATTTTTTACTTTTTTTTCAAATCGAATGATAATTAAGATGATGTTTAAATTATACTTATATTACAATTAGGGTTCTGCAAAAGATTCTCTATTTTTATTTATTATCGTAACTTCACAACAGTTGACCTCTTCAAGTTTGTCCTTTTCTATTTTATTTTTCGTTTCTTTTTTCTCTATAACGTCGATCGTTTCTTTATTTTGTCACACTTCAATTTTTTTCTTCCCATTTTTTAATTATTGTACGGCCAATCGTGCGGATTTAATCTTGATAATTTGTTGGCGTTTAAATTTGAAACACCCGCACGACGTTACTTTGCTGTGTGAAATAAAATATAACAATAGAATATATTAAATTGTACTTAATTGTATGCAGTGTAATTCAATCAATGCCACCTTCAAATTCCCACTATATAAGTGTCACCATTTTTTTTTCGAATTATCTTTAATTATTAGGTAAAAAAAATGACAAGTCTCTGATGGTAGTCTTTGCACGAAAGGTATTAAGCCTTAGGCCACTCTAGAGGCCAAAAAAGGGCATATTTTGTGATTTGTTTTCAGCGAAACCATAAAATAAATCGGAATTACAAAATAGGGCTTTTATTATACACGTAATTGACTATATAAAATTATTTTTTCACAGCGATACATGCCAAAATGGCGACTGTGCAGCATTTTTCCGATGACGCCTTTATTTCTGGAGGCTCAACGGCCGGACCAACAGCTCCTAGAGTTTTTTAGTTATGATGAGATACTAAAGTTTTTTCGATTATATATAAGAATAGCTATAGAAGTACGTCGGATTTTTTTTATATATTGTTTTTTGTCAAAATGCCGCATTTCTAAAATAAAAAGTATAAAATGGCATGAGAAAATCGTCGGAAAATTGTTTATAAAAAAGGAAATATGCAATATAATTAAAAATTTAATATTTATAATTTAAATATACAGTTAAAATTTCAAGTGAATCGGTTGACATTTATTTGAGTTATGAGTCCGGCCGACTTGAAAAATGTAGTTTTGAGATAAACGTGTTTAAAGTTAATAGAAAGTAACGACATGAATCAAGAGGGGTTGCGCTAGAATTCGAAAATGGAGTACTTAGAGATTTTTTACCCCCCTAATCTTTTGGAATATAATTGTATAGGTACTAAGGTACATTTTCAAAACGGAGTGTTTCGGATTATATAGAAATCAGTTCTAAAAGTTGGGCTACATAGATTTTGCTTATCAAGCCACGGTTCACATTAAAGTTGTTTAAATTAATGTTGATTTCAGACCTCGTGGTGGAGCAGACTTGGAAATAACTAGTAACATATTCGGATTATAATAACAATTATTATATTTGCTTGCTCTTACATTCATTCACCAATTGTATTTTAACAATTACAATTTTATTTCGTATCTTGAAATGCTGGCGATAATATTTGTTTAACCATTAGCCAAGAGGGAGCGCTACTGACTTCATTGCTGACCTTACTGCTATAATAAAACGAAACTACTATAAGAATCCAGGAACTATTGGTTTCCTATGACAAGGTTGGTACTGATTTGGTCAGCCCGCTGACAAAATTTTCTCCCATCTTAAAGCTTCGAGCGTCATGGCCCTGATATGGGAACGCGTCGTTTCTATTTTATTTCTCAATAATGGGCCTGATAAATGATCTATACGGCCGGAAAGGACCTTTTTTTACGTCCCATCTCGAGAACGTATACCACAACGGCAGGTCGCAAGATAAAACCAAAAAAAAAAAATCGACCCATCCAATCCACACTCTTATTCTTCTCTCTTCTTCCCTCCATCCGTATCCCGAGTTCCGCATTCAGTCCATTCTCCATTTTTCCCCATCTCGTTCCGTCTTTTCGGCCCCTTCACCTTATACCGTCGCAACTATATACGGTTTGAAGAATCTTTGACTGTCTCGTTAAAACTTTTTCGATGCTCCTACCCCCATGGCTCCGGCATTTTCTCACCCCATAGTTATACGAAACTGTCCTCCTTCCCCCGTAGAAGATGTCCCGAGAGTGCTCCTGTATGGAGTGTACGGAGAGAGCCGCGGTATCGCCGGATCGAGAGATAGACAGAGAGAGAGAGAGAGAGAGAGAGAGAGAGAGAGAGAGAGAGAGAGAGAGAGGGAGCGGCAAACCAGTCGAGTTTTCGCTTTGCGTTCGCCGTCTTTTTCCCGATGGAGCTTCTATTCCCGACGAAAGAAGTTACACGTTGTGGATTGTACTCTCGCGGTCGGCCCAGAACTTTCCCTCCGGTATATCACCTTTATATATATATATATATATATATATATATATTAATGTGCGTCACCTAGAGACATCAACTGTTCGCAACCAAAAAGACGCTCGTCGTTCATTTTTTTGGACGCGTTTCGGCGTTTCCATCGTGTACTTGTCATCCCTTTGGAGATTTTCAGTTTGTTCATATATACCAGCTGTAGCCGGCATGCGTTGCAATGCCACTCAAAGAAAGAAAGTGTCTGTGTTTTAATTTTGCCTATTGAAGTTCTTTTGGAGACACAATGTTTTTTTGTTTTTTTCGTTTGGTGCGTACACAAATAAATCAGAATGTTTTCCGACGCGGGAGTAGACCACGTACAGCTGTCCATGCTAGAAGTATGTATTTTCCAAATTTAGTCCACACATTTTTAGCGATTGTCCCTGTGCTTTGTGGATGATTATTTCAAATGCAAGTAGCACCGGAAACTGCAAGCGTTTGAATTCGAATGGCATATATCTGTCGAAATCATTAGGATGAGTAGCAACAGTACATCCAATTAAAAAACTCAATCTGATGAACGATGCGTGAACACATAGAAGACGAACAATTATCCGATACGACTCACGCGCGACCTATCGTACGTTGGTGTAACTATGTCAGAAACATTCACGCAAGTGCCAACAACAACTGTACAAAGTTTCAACTCAATGGGATGAACGATACGCGAACGTATAGGAGACGAACAATTATCCGATACGACTCGCGGGCCACCTATCGTACGTTGGTGGTACTATGTCAGAAACATTCACGCAAGTGTCATCAACAACTGTACAAAGTTTGAACTCAATCGGATGAACGATGCACGAATGCATAGAATATCAACAATTATCCGATACGACTCGCGTCCCACCTATTGTATGTTGATGGTACTAAATCAGAAACCTTCACGCAAGTGCCAACAACAATTGCACAAAGTTTCATCGCAATCGGATGAATGGTATAGGAACGCATACGGAACAAATAGAGAAACATTCATTTTTATATATATAGAGAGAGAGAAGCGTTTATTTCGGAGAGATAGAGAGAGAGGAAACCAGATAAATTGCCGATCCGAACTTTTCATTGACGGCGTCTGGTGCGGTTTGTGACGCCGTTGCCGTTTTTTATGATTGGTCGAAGTTTGGTGTACAGCAACGGGCAGGCCCTCCTGATTCATGACGACGAGATCATTTCCTCCGGGGCCAGGTATTGGTGTAGTAATACCTCCACGTGGTTTAAACCGCCGATTAATTTTTTTTTTCTTCGGATCCCAATTTATGTGTCGTGACGCCTACCCAGTACTTGAGGGATCCTTTACTGGTTGTCGTCCCAGGGGTTTCCGAATTCGGCCGATATGCCCGTTCTTGCGGGAGATAACTTCCGGACACCACTTTTCTCTCTCTCTCTCTCTGTATCATATCCCCACTCTCCTTCCATACTCACTCCCTCTCCACGGAAATGACCCACATCGATACGTTACACAGTTGACATCTGTCAGTCTCCAAATTGATGTTTCATTTTTTGAATAAATCTGTGAACATGATGCCGTAACCAAGGTGATTTTTAAAACCTATGATCAATGACTCGCAATAAGCATACTTAAACTGTGTTACTTTTTCCCGTGTTACTGGGAGTACAAATTAATTCGGTCCGTTTTTTTGTGGTAAAAAATCCATTTATTTCAAAATACAAGGTATGAATAGATTAATCACAGTATTGTCCATCGCTGGCTACTACTTTATCCCACCTCTCAGGCAATTTTCGAATTCCATCTCGAAAAAAAGTCTCGTCTTTTGAGGCGATCCAAGTTTTGAGCCAATGTTCAATTTCTGCGAAAGAAGTGAATCGGTGACCTGCTAAATCCTGCTCCATCCGTCGGAATAACCAGTAATCAGAAGGAGCAATGTCCGGAGAATACGGCGGGTGCGGTAAAATATCCCATTTGAACATTTCCAAATAGTTTTTTTACGACTTTTGCGACATGAGGCCGAGCGTTGTCATGCAGAAGAATAACTTTGTCATGTCTTTGCTCGTATTCCGGCCGTTTTTCTCGTAATGCACGGCTCAAACGAATCAATTGTAGTCTATACCGATCGCCCGTAATGGAATCGTCAGGTTGTAGCAGCTCATTGGCTCATTTGGCTGTCCAGGGCGAGGCTTGTCTTCAACGCTGAAATCACCGTTCTTAAAGCGTCGAAACCATTTCCTACATGATTTATCAGTTGGAGCATCATCACCATAAACTTCAACAACCATTCGATGCGCTTCAGCTGCACTTTTCTTCCAATTAAAGCAGAAAAGTAAAACTTCCCGCAAATGATGCTTAGTTAACACAAAATTTGACATATTCAACACAGTAAAAAAACAAGGTTTTTAATGGAACTCAAAGCGATATAAACTGAATGTTATTGACAGATGTCTAACCTCTCTGACATCACCGAAATCAGCTGTCACTATGAAACATTCATAACAGCCAGAGCCATCTCTTGAAAACGGACCGAATTAATTTGTACTCCGAATATTTTTTCTCGTATGTTGTTTAGTCCAATGTGTGTAGTAAATATGAGTCTTGTATGTTGATTCTACACGCTTTATGTGTGTTCGAATAAGCGTATTGTTGATGGGGACAGCTACGAAAGTGTGTAATAAACTAATGCGTAAAAATAGCAGATTCACGTGTGTAATTTTAATGCATTACGTGTTACCAAATGCATAAGTGTATAGAATCAACTTGGAAACGCGCGTCCAGCTTTTATCCTGTGTTACTTCTATATACTTTGAAGTACGTCAAACACGCCTAGTTTTTGCAGTTTGGCCAGAGCATTCGAACGGCAATCGAAAGGTCCCGGGTTCGAATCCCGGCTCAGAAGCGTCTTGCATTTTTTTCGGATAGTACTCTGGAGTTTTTTCAGAGGTTACAATATATATATATATAATGCACGTGCAGTATCCCTGTGCTCCAGGCACCAGATCAGCATCAACCGGCGTTCCGTATCGACCTCACCCCGTCGCGGCTCACGTATCCTTTGCGCTGCGGACTGTACGGAGACATAAAAAAGTTTTGCAAAAATATAATAGCTCCATAAAGAATCGCATTGCCGTATAAAAATCACATAAAATCGGGAGAAAAATTCATCTATATACGGGATAGGTAGATTCAAGGGTGTACAGCCAGGGGTGAGGGGGGCTGCTTTAGCCGTATGATTGTGTTTCTCTTCCAATAGCTTTATTTCGGCAAAACGAAAATAAAGTAGGAACGTTGTGGGAACCGCGACAATTCGGGCATCGTTTTGCTTCATGCACACAACTTGCATCGTCATACGTATAGGTACGCGTTTGTGTTGATATCTGCAGGATTGGTTATCTCCCGCGCACTCGCTTTCTCTTCCGCTCAGGCTCCTTTTTTCCTAGTGAGGCAAATTCTCATGGGAGAAAAAAATGGCGTTGCTGCAGGGCAATAAAAATGCAAATCGTGGGCAGCGTACATGCCTGTTTTCGGGAATCCTCTCCTGGTCTCGCGCGATGAGAGAATTTCCGTTTGCGCGAACGGCATCAGCAAGCGAGAGCGAGGGAGAGAGAGAATGAGAGGGAGGGAGGGGGAGAGAGAGAGAGAGAGAGAGAGAGCAACCCTCGCCCACACGCGGTCATCTTTGTGCTCGACCTAGCGAACCGCTTCAGGGTATAGCTGCAAACCGCTACTATACCCGCCTTCCTCCCTATACACCTCTACCTCCCTACCACCCCCGTAATCTTGCTATTGTGCAAAACTGACGGCGCGTGCACTCGTATACGGCTCCTGAATGAACGAACCAAAACGAATGAAACCTGTATCTATGTAGATGAATATATAGATATATACAAAAGGACTGAGAGAGAATGAGAGGGCGTTTTGCGGGGGAGGGGCAGTCTAGTGATATCCACTGCAAAAGCTGCATACCAGCCGGCTCCCTCTCGAACGACAATCAGGATATCTGGATATTCTCGATCCTACGACCCACCGCAATCGTCCCGATT
The DNA here is from genome assembly GCA_963932345.1 of Ophion ventricosus. Taxonomy (NCBI): domain Eukaryota; kingdom Metazoa; phylum Arthropoda; class Insecta; order Hymenoptera; family Ichneumonidae; genus Ophion; species Ophion ventricosus. Next base: position 30,501,338 of record OZ010717.1, on the reverse strand, counting down.
CCAAATCGTGCCGAACACAAAAAGACCACCGAGACACACATATACGCGCATTCGTAAAGGAAACAGAGAGAGAGAGAGAGAGAGAGGGGGAGAGAAATGGAAAAAAGCGTATCTGGAGCGAATCGAATGTGCTCCGCAAGCCCCCACAATAATTTTTTTCCCTTCTTTTTCACACCCGATCTGCGTTATTTCTCGGGCGCCGAATTTCGGGCAAACTGGGCCAATGGGTTCTCGCCAGTCTCTTTCAACGGCTATCCATTCAGAAGCCCATTTATCTTTTTCTGTACTCGGGATTTTTTTTCGAAAGTTTTTTTTTCTGTTTGTTGACAAATCGATGATTTTATGGTTGAGGAATGGGTAGGGGGCTTCTTGGCGATGGTGAGGATTCTATTATATGAAGACGTATCAATTTGTATGTGGCTGTATACAGTAGCTTTGGTTTTGGTTCGTAGAAGACTTCATTATCAGTACCCCTTATCAGGGGTTGTTTAAAAAAAATCCTCATATGTGCATTTTATTATTTGTTTTTGAGAATATTTATACCGAATTTCATGTTGATAGACGCAAGGAATACAATTTTCCATATAAACTTTTACATCCGAATCATCCATTTAGGGGTTGATTTTTGATAAATCCTTTCTTAGTGCACCTCTACGCCCTTTGAAGGACACGTCATCCGAATTTCATTGAACTAAAAGCAGAGAATTCGTTTTTCACCTAGAAACTTCACCACCTCGTCGCACCCCTAATTAGGGGTTATTTTTTTAAATCTTCATATATATGATTCATTATTTGTTTTGAAGAATATTCATATCGAGTTTCCTGTGTGGCTTCCCAAGGAAGTTATTTTGAGAGAGACTATATTGAAATGACTATCCGAACAAAAAAAAAGGGAAAAATCAGTCTCGTTACTCAATTTACATACCTCGTATATATAGATTAGGGCTTGCCGAATAAACTTCCTGTTTTTTTTTCGCTTTTGTTAACAATTAGAAATAATTTTCAGTGGAAGAAAGAAAGATCATAGGCGTGTTCCATCGTTGATAAAAAATTGTTACATTTTGGCGAAAGCTTCACGAGAAAGAAAACTTTTTTCCCCATCTAGACAGCCCTCAGTCAGCCCTCGCTGGCTTCTCCCTTCGCATGGAAAACGTGGAGAAACTATTTCCCATTGAAAAAGTAGGACATCCAAAAAAGCGAATGGAAAATCTTTTTGTTTTTTTTCACAGCCTCCTGTATATAGTTTACGGTATACACAGAAATATTCAGGAGTGTGGAACCGAGAACAGGCGTGGATTCGGGTTGGTGGTAGGCGTTAGCTATAACGACTCGCGGGTACAGTGAAAAATGCACGAACTCAGTCGTTGGCGTTAAATTTTACGGTCGCTGGTTGAATACCGGAACACGAAAGTCCACGGTCCTATCTGCTCCGTATAACGTATATCGCAGCACTGTGCAAACATAGACGCACAGGTGCAGCGAGATCGAGGAAAGGAAAGGCCCAAAAGGGAGGGTGACGGGAAAGGGCTGCGAGTAGCTGGATGAGCCCTTTCGTCCGGCAACTCACGCGCGTACAGGTAAAAATGTGGCGCCCTGTGTGTATGTGTGTGTGTGTGAAATACCACAAGCAGCTCAAAGGGTACGCGAGGTTCACGTTGGATTGGAAGTCCCGAGGCGACGACGTCGCCAGGTGTGAGGCTGCCTCGCCGAGCAAAGAACGCGAAGTTCGAAGGATGTGCAGTCCCGGGGTAGGCCAAGGCGGCCTTTGAATATTGGAAAATAGGTAGAGCTGCCTCACGACAGACAACCCCGTCAACGTGTAGGGGACGGTGGAGTAAAATGGATTACTTGACACAAAAATATTTATATGTACGAAATTTATTTTATTTTATTTTACTAACTTTTTAAAAGGTTTTATTTTTATTTAAAAAAAAATAAATATGAAAAAAATTACATTTAAATAAATAAAAAAGGTTTTATTAATAAACCTTTATTAATTCATTCAAAGATTTTATTAATAAAAATGTTAAACTTCATTAATTAATTCAAAGGTTTTATTAATAAACGTTTTTAATCAAAAACAATACTTATATTCTTAATTATTATATAAATTTGTTCTTACAAGCTTAATCAATATTTCTTAGCTAATAGGAACTGAAGGAACTAATAGGAACTTAGCTAGCTTAGATAATTTAGCTTAACTAAAGGAAGTAAAGGAATTTAGTTAATAGGAACTAAATTCCTAGGAACTAAAGGAAAAAGTGGCGTCCCCTTTTACCCCGTGTTTGGGCAAAACTGAAGTAGCTGAAGCTCTGGGAAAACCAATTCTATTGGCAAGCGCAACCGACACGGCTTTTTCACGTTTCTTGTAGTTATGGACCATTACGAACAATTTCGATGACATTTGGCATGTTTGTAGAATGGGTAAAAATAGGCGATAGGTATTTTTTTATATCTTCATAACCCAATTTTTAAGGGGTAAAACGCACCTTCGAAAATAGGGGTTTTTTTCGTTTTTCGTCGATAACGTTTTAAGGGTACGAGATATGAAAAACTTTCAAGTGGCAACAAATTTCATAGTGTTTATGGCACATCCGAGTAGACGGTAGAAAAATAGGTGAATTTCGAAAATTATTATCTCAAAAGCTATTTGTCCGATTTCATCCAAGTTTGCTTTATTCGAAAGTATAAGTATTGAGGTATATTGATAAAAAATGTTATCAATATATATTGAATGGAAGCGCTGTTATCGTGGCCGGCGTAAAAAATTTCCCTTGCTGGCACGGTTTGCGGTCGTCATGATTGCATGCAGTCGGTTGATCGGAAACAATAATTTCAAAAAGATTCTTAAAATGTTTTGTATCTTTATATATTACATTTTAAGAATTTTTTCGAAATTTTTGTACGACCCCTTAGGATCGTATGATTTTTTGAAAAAAAAATTCTTTTAAAAAAATTATGCCTCTTCACAAAATTTTTCAACCTAAATTTCGGACCTTTATGGCTTGATAAAAAAAATTGAGTATATTATATTTATATGTAAAATATATGTGTTAATATATATATATACATATTAATATATATATAATATTTTATATATACACCACGCGCAACAATTAAAGGATCAAGAAAAAGATCCAACATTTTTTGGGTCATTTTCAAGAAGCTATATCTCCGCGAAAAATCATCGTAGAGCAAAAATAAAAAAAGCAAATTGAAGCTACCACATTCTAGTTTATAGATCCTGAGGTTCAATATTTTTATCATGAGCGATTTTTTAGTAATCATAAGAAAACCAACGAAAGAAAAAAATTCAAAACTTTTACCTGTCTTCCAAAAGGTCCACTGCCGTTAATAATTTTTTTCACTCTTTTCACCTAAATTTTTGTTTAGTTTGATTCTTCCTCTTTAATTTGAGCGGTCTACGAGCTCTGTACGATGATTTTTCGCTGAGTTATCGCCGTTCAAAGTAAAAAAGTCATTTTTGACTTTGGTAATCAATTACTCGAGAACGAATGATCGTACAGAAAATTTAAGGTGTGTTTTGAAAACTTTAAAGTATCCTCTACGAGGCTTGTTTATTGGTGCACGATAAAAATTTTGTTTTCGTTGCAAAAATGGTAATTGAAAAAAATGTACAGAATGACGTATTTAGGGATTTTTGCTCAACTTGCCATAACTCTGCAAATAACGGATAGTATAAGGATCATTTTGATTTGTTTTTTTTTTAACTTAAGAGTATCCTTAATAAGCCCACAAAAGACCAAACTCCTGCGATTTTTCTTTCATTGTGTTCTGCAACGTCATAATTTACGTTTTTGTTAAAAGTCAATTAAAGGATCATTTGTTCTTGTTTTTATTGATTTTTCAAAGTTTAAACTTTTTTTCATTACTTGTTGCATATGTTTAGCGATAAAAAGGGTCAATAATTGGAAGAAAAAAAAATTCCTCCATGCTCTCTATGGAAACTTGTCTGTTTGTGTGTGGATGAGGGTAAGACACCGCGGACAATTAGTTTTTGAGATAATTCCCAAAATTCACATTTTTTTTTATCCGCCGTCTACTCGAGTGTGCCCCCCTTAACGACGAACGAATGTCGCCCCTGTCGACTCTTATGCACATGCTTGTTACGCACACAAGCTCACTTCCCATTCTGCCCCGAGTCTCATTTTGCCCCAACTTTCCCCTAAGCGCATTCTCCATCGGTTGAAATTCACCTCACCACCTCGCGTGTCATGTACGTGCGCGGTTCGCTCTTTCTATGAAATTTCACCCGTGTGTGGTGGAGAGATTACACGTGTAGTCTGTATACACGCGATTGCTGCATACCGCGAAATTCACCAGCTCGCACGTATTCCCCGGCCCGTTTCCAGTTTTCGCGTATCCACGTACTTGCCTAAGACTTGCATGTTCCTCTGAATGTAAACGCTACGTGCCCAATTGTGCCACGAGCGGGGTACCCGAAGCCGCAAGCCCCAGGCTTTTTTGCTCACCCGACGATTCACTTCTGAAATTCTCCGGTCGAAAAGATGAGACTCGATGGTGCTGAAGCCTGCATCGATGGAATGCACTAGAAAGGATTTTTTTTTTGGCAGATGTAAACTGCGAAAATCACTCGAAGTGTGTCTGGATCGGAGATCGGCAAGCCAAATTTGGGAACGGTACTTTGGAGAAAAAAAAACCGAAAAAAATGCGGGAGAATTTTCGTTGCACTTTGACGATTTCGATGTCAGAAGGGTTGAGTGTGTAAGAAAATTGACAATGAGTCGACAATTTGAGATTCAGGATTGACAGAAAATTGAACAATTATTTATAGATGTTTGCAGAACTATAACAATTATACATATTGGCAATCTTTTTTGTAGGATTTCGTTGTGTTTGAATAATTGAAATGCAACGGAAATTCATTATTTTAAATCGTTAACTTGTTGACATACAAATTTTACAGGCAATTTCAGGCTACGAGAATGAGTGAAACGTTTATATAGGATTTTTTTTTCAAGTTCGACAGCCCAAATTGGCAACAAAATATTTTGATGATAAGAAAAGGGAAAAGTTAGAAAAAAAATTCGTCGCGTTTCAACGCCGCACTCTTCTTGTTGGGACAGCGTATCAAAGGTCGAAGTCAAGTCGTCAGGCTAGTCAAAGATTACGTTGAAGTTTGCATCCTTGGAATGCAATGAAAATTATTTTTAATTGGTCAAATTTCTTTTAGTCGATTTGAGCTGTGAATATTAATCAAACGTTTTTTTTACTTATTCTCATTAGAGATTCACGACCTTAATTTGCAAGAAAACTTTCGATAATGATGAAAATATAGAAATGAAAAATTGAAGAGAAGAAAAATCGTTGCATTCAAACGATGCAAAATTCAACGTTGTTAATTAAAGACTAGGAATATTTTTTTTTTTGAGAAAAATAAAACTTCCCGGAAAAAGGGTGTTCACCTTCATTTGTTTGGGTTAAAATACTGCATAATGATGAAAATGAGGAAATGGAAAATTGAAGAAAAACAAATCGTTACATTCCAACGATGCAACCTTCAACGTCATCAATTAAAGACTCAGGATATTATTTTTTGAGATAATAAACATTTCGTTTTAATTGTCATTTGTTTTGCTGGTGCTCTATGTGGCAATCGACACGCTCATGGATGCTACGTAGACGAATCGATAAAAAGAAAAAGTACTTTCTTCTCGACTCCATGTTTGTCATGTAGGCTCCCGTATTCGCATGATGCAACGGTAAGAAAGTACACGGTGTCGAGATTCTCTTTCTCTCCTCTCTCTTTTCTCTCTATACTTATTTCTTCGCTCCTCCTCGTGTTCTCACGAATACGCGTGTTATTGGATTTGTTCGAGAACTTTTCAAATTCGTGCCGAAGCTTTTCCAACAAAAATGTTCTTACTTGGCGACGTTGTGCAAAGCACAATCTTGTGTGAGCGCCTCGTCCGTATATCTGTATACATATGCATTGTGGTATGATCAGAGCGGGGAAAACCCCGGGGAGCGCGGGAATTCGCTGCTCTCGGGACTTTTGCACCTGGACAACGAAAACCTGGTTGGAAAAAACAATAAACACGAGACCGCGCACGCCTTTTCAGAGTTGATCAAATGATTCGGTGGAGCCTGGTGCAAGTGCATTTCCACGTGAAAAAAAAAAGTTTTGCGTGAATGTAAAATAAGTTTCAACGTCAGAGGTGAACGATTTTGCGTCGGAGGAACCGAGATTTGCGAGCCCGGAATTAATTAGGTTGCACGTAATATTCAATTGCGTTGGAATACCAGTCACTTTTATTTCCGTTTATGATGGAAAGGAACTGGTCGCAAGTTTTTAAATGACTGAGCGAGAGAGAGAGAGAGAGAGCGAGAGAGAGAGAGAGAGAGAGAGAGAGAGAGAGAGAGAGAGAGAGAGAGAGAGAGTTGAAATTTATTTGATTTATGAGTCCGGCCGACTTGAAAAATGTAGTTTCGAGATAAACGCGTTTAAAGTTGGTAGAAAGTCACGATATGAATCAAGGGGGGTTGCGCTAGAATTCGAAAATCGAGTACTTGGAGATTTTTCACACTCATAATCTTTTGGAATATAATTTTATATTTTTATTTTATATTTTATATTTTATATTTTATATTTTGGAAAATCCTAGAGTGGTCTACGGCCTTAAGGAATTACCGAAAAAAAAATTTTGTTCAAAAATAATTAAAATATTAATTTTTTTTCCGATATTTCTTCGTATTGTCTCGCAGCCATTCACAATCCCTTTAACCTTCACCCCCCACTTGTCACTATTTTTTTTTTTACTTCCTCAGAGATCACCTCACTTGTTTCCTGATGCACTGCCGCATGGTATTCGCACCAGGGCCCAGAAAAACTTCGAAAAATCCCGTGCCAATACAGACGGCTCTCCCAAACCCTGATTTTCAGTCTCGTTTATCATAGAAATCGGCAAAACTGCCTTCTTCTCGTTTACGCGATACGCAAGTCATTTCCGAGCGTTCTCACACATCCGCGTATCGATCCGAGCGAGGCTGCTTTTATTCCTACCATATCTTCTCGTTTCTCGCTCGTGGTATGACCGTTGTCGTTAATGGATATACAGTCAGTTGGATGGATCCCGAATGTGTGTACCGAAGTTATTGTCGAGCGTATCGCGGACTTGCGGTGCCCTTAGCCCGTTCCGTGCGGCGAACTGGGGCTAAGTGACTTTTGTCTCGTCTCCGGGTACCACCGTACAAAACAGGATGTGTACAGGAGGGGTGCACACGCTTCGAGACTATTCCTTCCGGACGAAGAGGTAAAACGACACCGCAAGAGATGTACGGCGATGCCTGGGTGGATCCAAGGGGCGAAGGGTGGTAAAAGAGAAAAGCGAGGGGTGGGGTGCACGTCCGAGCAAGGCTTGCAAAAGCTCCCGGAGCGGAAGAGTTTCGTGCTGTTGCCTCTCTTTATCTATGTACAGAGCGGGAAAAGTAGTCGGTTTGTCAGACTCTGCGAGCTCGACGAACCTAATAACTATAGTTATACTTTAGTCACTTCTCCTTCTTTCTCTCTCTCTTTTTTTTTCTCTCTCTCTCTCTGTCTCTCTCTCGTTCTCTTCCGGTCCTCTTTTCTCTAGAATAGCTAGAAAAAAAAACGCAAAACTTTCTAGCTTCTCGTGGCAGTTGCCCCAGAGCAGGAAGATTAAACGCACGCGGCTTAAACTTTTCGTCTCTACCCGACTCCCGTGTGCTCAACTCTTTCACTGCTATGACAAACGACAAGAATTGTTTGCACGTGGAGAATATCATCGTTCTTCGATATATATATATATATATATATATATATATATATATATATATATATGTATATATATATATACTAGTTCGACACTAGTCGAAATTTCCTACCGCACTAAAATTTCCATAGCGGACTCAAAAATGAAGGTAATGGAATTTCCCAAGTGGCGTTTCAAAGAGGACAAGTTTACCTTTATTTTGCTTTTTTAGAACACTCTTTACGATTTTTTTTTCGTCTCGGTGCGCACTTTTGAACGTGGCCATTTTTCGGCTATTTTTTGGCCGTCGAAAATTAACTGCAAAGTTCGTGGAAAATTTTTTCCTCGGTTTTTTCCATGGGAAACTTAGAAAGAATATCAAATGCGAGATTTTTATTTTTTAGAAAGTCTTGTATGATTTATTTTCGCCCTAGTATTGCATTTTTAGCTAAAAAATACTGGGTTCAATATAATCCGAAACACTCCTTTTTTTTAATTAATTTTTTGAAATTCTCTTAAGGCCTTAGGCCACTCTAAGATTTTTCAAAAATCAATTTTTTTTGTTAAAAATCTACCTTAGGACCTATACAATTATATTCCAAAAGATTATGGGTGTAAGAAATCTCTAAGTACTCGATTTTCGAATTCTAGCGCAACCCTTCTTGATTCATGTCGTGACTTTCTACTAACTTTAAAGGCGTTTATCTCGAAAATACATTTTTCAAGTCGGCCGGACTCATAACTCAAACAAATTTCAACCGATTCACTTGAAATTTTAACTGCATATTTAAAATTACATTTTCTGAGACTACGTAGGATTTTTTAAATTATATTGGATAGTTCCTTTTTTATAAACAATTTTCTGACGATTTTCTCATGGCATTTTATACTTTTTGTTTTAGAAATGTGCCATTTTGACAAAAAACAATATATCAAAAAAATCCTACGTACTTCTATAGCTATTCTTATATATAATCGAAAAAACTTTAGTCTCTCATCGTAACTCAAAAATTGTAGGAGCTGTTGGTCCGGCCGTTGATCTTCCAGAAATAAAGGTGTCATCGGAAAAATGCTGCCCAGTCGCCATTTTGACATGTATCGCTGTGAAACAATAATTTAGTATAGTCAATTCCATGTATAATAAAACCCCCATTTTGTAATTCCAAATTATATTATGGTTTCGCTGAAAAAAAATCACAAATTATGCCTTTTTTTTGCCTCTGGAGTGGCCTAAGGCCTTAATATTCAAGAATTTCGGCTATCTTACATTTTCGCATAGATCTTTTCGAAATGTCTTCCTGAAGCCCCAGCGTGAGTTAAAAATTATTGATTTTTTGAAGTTCTCGGTTTTTACGGGACACCGACGAGGGTTTCGTATTTCGCCGCGTACACTCGTGATCTCGTAAGTTTTATTAATTGATTCGAATCTGCGTCATTTATTCTTTAATTCCAACCCTCACAAAGTAACAAAATACCAGTTTTTAAAAACTTAATAACGCGTTTTTTTCAACTTGTAAAAAAATAAAAATAAATTCGGGTGAATACGGGTGAGTGAGCAGCGGAAGGTGACGGTTTCTCGTCTACCTGACGCCGCTTCTGAGGATATTGCGCGCGTTATCGGTTTTCGAGGTCGAAGAATTCCCCGTCACAATATCCGTAGACGCCTTGTACCATGTACGTATGAGTACGTGTCCTATCATTAATTTCACAGATATTTATATATATATATACAGGGTGACTCACGACTATTAGGTTCCCTTTAGTGAGCAAACGGGGTGTGTCGCTGTCAACGAAACGCCTTTTTTTCAATAGGTCGTGTGACAAAAATTAACCCAAACATTCGCATTCAAAGTTCGAAACTTCGTAATTAGTGGCACAATGGTTGTTCGGGCAAAATTTTTTTCCTCCACGTATTGAGTAATGAATGATAGTTATTGAATCGTATTATGTATTTACAAAGCGAGATGACGTATTGATTTGTTTTACCAAAAAAAATTTAAGGAAAAAATTGTATAACTTCAAACACTGTCACTGATGAATAAAAATACCAGATTCTGCTGAGAAGAAATATAAAACATAATGATTGCATTTTCTTAAATAGCAACATTATAAGATTAACTTTTATTCATTTAAGTCTCGATCAAAAACTTAATTATGCATTGACAATTCAATTCTAAATTTGGAATTCATTGAAAACTTTATTGACTTCCATAAGATTAGAATTAAAATTCAATTGAATTCAATTTTTTCTCATTTTTAATTTCATTTAACCTCAAACGAGGCTCATAATCTTAAAGAGCAATTTATGTTAAATTCACATTAAATTTTCATTCATCATTTTAGCCGTGACTTTTATTATTATTATTATTCCAGAATGATTGAAATGATTAAGAATGATAAAAAAAGATAAAAAAAAAAGTATCTTCAGATAACCTAGAACTCGGTGGGTTAGTTCCACAATTAATTAGCCATTTTCCACTTTCCACACTTTCAGTGCTTTAAATTGTCACTTTCAATATTCATCACATATCACTCACCTCATATATTTAACAAAGCATTTTGTAAACTATGAAACAAACAGCAACTAAAATTCTCCACACTGTAAATCGAATGTAAATATACCGAGGTAAACAGCACAACGCAACAAGCAATGCCTGCGAAGCGTCACTTGAGGCACATTTCAAAAACATTTGCTGAGTAGCAGAAGCAAAGCAAGAATGTTTTTAGAAAGGTTGCGCTGACGCGCCGTATTATTCTTCGTATGGGGATACTCATGCGCATGCGTACGCCTCTCCTTTTACTCACAGGCTATCTCTCTCTCTCTCTCTCTCTCTCTCTCTCTCTCTCTCTCCCTCTCTTTCTCTTTTCCCTCTCCACTGTACCGTTAGAAAGTAACGCAAACATTAAACGCGAGAACCTGGTATAAGAAGTTTGACTTAAAAAAACAAGCCTTTTGCTCGCGACGACACACCCTATCCGGTGAGAAACGGAGCCCTAATAGTTGTGGAACACCCTGTACATATACGAATATCAAGATAAATGACTTCAATGATAAGACACGTACTCATACGTGTATGGTACGAGACGTACATATATACACGTATATTTCTTTTTTTTCTCCATTCCGTTGTCCCGTCTTCCGGCATGCCCCGTGAGATCCCGAGAGGAGAGAATAAAGAAAAGTGAAGGGTCATAGTCTCGAGGGGCCAGCCTGGAGGCCGAAATGGCCATGGAAAAGGGAGAAAATGCTATCGAAGGTACAATCGAGCAATCTCGCGATTGGAAATCTTTCCTTACCCAAGCCCCCCCCCCCCCCCCCCCCCGTACAGACAGCTACGCACTGCTATACATCCACATACGTATGTACAATGACCGAGCACCTTCATCCCACTTTTGCCGTTTCCTCGTCATTCTGGTAGTCTGCGGCTGATGCCGGTACACACTTATTCCCATTCCGTGCTTTCCGCTTTATACGTGCTCTTGCGCGCGACCGTATGTGTTAGCTCACGTGCAAGCCTCCAACATTTGGCATCACGTCTATTTACCGTCCGTCCGGTGAAAGTCACGATCCTTCGGGAATTCGCGACGGCGGGAAAAGCAGCAACCACGCAGTATTGTCCTTATGCATTTATATATATATATATACTGCCGGCCAACAATTTGGAATTTGAAAAAAATAAATCTATAGAAAAACGCCTCGGCAAGGCGAGAATCGTTGTAATGAAACCAAGCGTTCCATTAGAGTGAGAGACCAAAAAAATATTTGTTTCCTGAACAAAGCCTGAATCAAATACAATTGTTTGCCGAAGTCTCACAAGCGTTTCGAAAAAAATTTATCGACGCTTTAGTAGCGTCAAAGATAAAATTACCCCAATCAATTCCAAGCAACACTTTAGCCGAACAAAGTGAATTTTTAATTACGACGCAACATTTCCGTGATCGCAAACTGGCGTTGAGAATCAGCTGACAATTTTCCGTCCTCCTCAAGCACGCCGAGCTACAGTGAAATTGTAATTGGAATGTTGAAACGAATGAATAGCCGTTTTAATTACGTTGAGATTGTAATTAAAAGTGATTCGCGATAGAAATAATCGGTCGGGGATTGCGACGCGAGTAATCACGTTACGTATTTATTGATGAATGGCGCATGTTGATAGCCGGAAAGAGTTGATTGGCGAAAAGGCACAGCGCGCAATACGAATACCATCCACACTGAAAATCCATGTGTGTTCATTGTTATACGTAAGGTGTATAATTTTGAGAATGTACACGTGTCAATGCTACATAACTTAAGGGGTTACGTGAGTTTCGAAGCCAAAAAAGCATATTTTCGCTATTTTTTTTAAAATATATATGAATTATTTTATTCAAAATGTTAAGCACACAAAAGAGCAACATTTCAACAATATTTTTAAAAAATTTCATACAAAAATTTGGGAAATTCAGCCGGTGGGACCTGGTTTCCGGCGAGGCCAAAAAAAAAGTGTCCTCGTGGTGGTCAGGATAACTCATGATAACTTCATCTGAAATTAAAAAACCAAATTTTTTTCTGTTAGTATATAAGTATAGCTCGTGATTAAACGAAGGATTTTTCAAAAAATTGTAATTTGAATTTTTGGCAGAGTTGTATGCAAAGTAGTTGAATTTTTGGTACAATTTACACTACGTATAGCCTTGTAAAATTAGTTGTAATCGAAAAAAAACCTTCGTTCAATCACTAGTCAATGCTATTCTGAAGAAGTGTGCAAAGTTTCAATAAGATGCACTAGTTTTTGATAAATCATGTCCATCGACTTGAAAAATAGTGTTTTGAGAAAAATGCGTATACCTGCGTCGCTCCCGGCCGGTCTTTCCCAACGGGGGGAAATCCCAAATGCTCTCTGTCCTAGACTTTTACTCTTACTACTTTTTATTTTATTATTAGATAATCAAATAAAAAAAAATTAATTAAATTTTTCTTTTTAACCCACGTAACCCCTTAAAACAACGCACTTATGTGTGTTATAGAGGATTCAACACACATTTCATGTGTATTTTCGAACATTTGAAACGCAGTGAATGTTTTCTTCGAAAAAAAAAGTTATTTCCGGACGTTTGAGAATGACGCATTGTGATAAAAAATCATAAGTGTACAATTTCGAGTTGAGTTTTTCATTCTATTTTGGATTTATGAAATATTCTATGTATTTAGTAGTCGGGCTGTGATGCCTTGAACCAACGCGCATGCAGTGTGTAAAAAATAATAAAATAATAATGAAATAATAAATGATATAATAATATAAAATATATAAAATATAATAATATATAATATATAAAGTATATATTATATATTTATTATATAAATAAAATATAATAATATATAATATGAACGACCGGCGAAAATTTTCTGGATAAAAATTCGAAAAAGTTCTGGAACGATTCTTCATGCCATTTCGCCGATAGTTGATACAAATGAATTTAATAAACGGCATTTTGAAGGGGAGAAATTCACCTTCATTCCGTTTTGTCTTGAAATTTTTTTATTATTTTTTCTACGCCTAGTACCCTTTTTCGAAAACGACCATTTTTCGCCTTTTTTTGTTCCTTTTCTGGTGAACCCCGTTTAGAGATAAAATTGTATGCATTTCTTTGACCGGAATCATAAAGGGAGAAGGTCAAGCTTCAATTGTGGTTTTTTTAAAAGCTTCGTACGATTTTTTTTCTAAAGATATTTTGATTTAAAGAAAAAAACAGACAATTCGAAAAATAACGTGTAAGGCGAAAACGACAAGGATTCAAGGAAAACCTCAAGATAGTAAAAAGTTGAATCGGTTTTTGTTGAACTGAAGAGATTTTTTCAGATTTTTTTTGAGATTTTTTTTTCACCTATTTTCGGTAAAAAAATCAGACGATTCAATTACCTTAACTCGAGAACTAAGGGGTTATTAGTAAAATTATAAAATAAGAAAAACATTATTTTTCTATTTTCAACGCAATAGAATTATTTCAGATTCTTTCTCGAGTTATGATAATTGATACATCTGATTTTTTACCGAAAATAGGTGAAATAAAAAATTTCGAAAAAAAAAAATCTGAAAAAATTCTCGCGAACTCAACGAAAACCGATTCAACTTTTTACTATCCTAAGGTTTTCTTTGAGTCCTTGTCGTTTTCGTGTTACACGTTATTTGTCAAATTGTCTCTTTTTTTCAAAATAATCAAAATATCTCTAGAAAAAAAATCGCACGAAGCTTAAAAAAAAACGAAATTGAAGCTTAAGCTTCCCCCATTATGATTCCGGTCAAAGAAATGCATAAAAATTTTTTTTTCTGTAAACGGGGTCCACCAGAAAAGGAACAAAAAAAAGGCGAAAAATGGTCGTTTTCGAAAGAGTACTAGTCGCAAAAAAAAAAAAATAGGAAAAAAATAATAAAAAAAACGGAATGAAGTTGAATTCCTCACTTTCAAAATGCCGTTTATCAAATTAATTTATGTCAAATATCGGCGAAATGGCATAAAAAATCGTTCCGGAACTTTTTTGAATTTTTGTCCGGAAACTTTACGCCGGTAGTGTATAATATATCATATATTATATATATTATTTATCATTATATTATAAATTATATAAAATATAAAATATAGATCTAATATATAATAAAATAATGATAAATAATATAATAATAAACAAATAATAATCATGAAGAAAATCCCGAAATAACACACTCGGAAATGTGCAAAAAGTGTCCATAAGGTAATATAAACATATAGCTGTGTTAAAACAGAACACTTGGAATTGCAGTGCACGTAGTGCACTCGTGTTCGCGTCAACAAGCGCGGCACTCAGCTTTGACTTTGAAGCTCCGCTGCAAACGTTTCGAAGCCGGGCGCGACCACCCCGGTGCACAATATCCGATGATCCGACGCGGACACTTTTACTAATACCAATGCACGCTCGTTGCGGTCACCGATCCAGCGCCACGTTTCGTCATCACAGAAAGCTCCTGACGAATAGCTCGGAGAAGGACACACGCTTCAAAGCAAACCGAAAATAGTAATCCATCAATATATCCCCATTTGCATTGATACGCAACTACTAACGCGATAGCCCGGCCTCTTACTGTATCACGCTAATGGCTAATTAGCGCAATTAGCCTTGGTCCGGCATTTTACGAATATTACCAAAGGAAGAAGCAAGGGATGGGAGATTTTACACGTTACGCTTCGTCCTTGTGTACCGCTAATGTGTATATGTAGAATTTTCGATTAAGGCCCAGTTGTGGATGTTCTGGATGCTTTGAATCCTTTATATGTCCGTGTGATGTTGGCGATCAGCACATCCGGCTCGTCCGGGAATGATCCTTAACATTTTTTTTTTTTCAAACGAATCATTGATGATGCGTTCATCTGGTGTGAAGGTATCCCTTTCGTGGAGGGCCCGTATATTGCGGGTGGATAAACCAGGACCCTTTTGAACCATTAGTATTGCCCGCGCAGAAATATTGTCATGGATACAGTCCGATTCGGACTGGGATCCGGGTTTATCAATGAGAACCCTGTGGGGTATCTAATCCGACCCGGGAGCAAAATGTAACGCTGGTAAATCGGATTTTATTAAGGACTCTAATCAGAATCCAAATAGAAACTTTGCATAGAATCCAGGCTAGAATTCCGAACATCTAGAACAAGATCTAGTTCGATATCGTATCAGATTCCGTGTAAAAATCACCAGGAGATACCGATCCGTATCAGCTGGAGACGTTGGGCGTTTTCTGAAATCATTTATTCAAGATTCCGAAAAAGATTAGGTAAAAATTGGTGCTGCATTTTTTATTAAATCAAATAAAAAAATGAAAATCTTATTTTTTTGTCAAAGTTTGCTGATTCAAATTCCTTAATACTATCGAAACTTTACCTCTTGCCAAACTCTGGACGATCGGCACTCCTGTGTATTTCGGTCTAAAACATTTTTTCAGTGTACAAATGTCTTTAAAAAAACAGTGAATAATTTATTCAAAAATCCATCGAAGAAACAGTGGTCAATCTCTGAAAGCTGTAAAAAAAAACATATTATAATTACGCATTTGTCGTAAAACATTTAAAGCTAACAATATATTTTGTGAATGATGGATGTGTGAAGCCCTAATGTGTATACATTGGCATTGGTATGCATCTGTCGGCAGAGCGGAAGTTTCGAGAGCAAGTGTTACATCCGACTCCCGTTACGGTTCTCCCCGTATAGTCTCGACCACAGATGCAGACGTGCATGTATTTAACACTCGCGCAACTATCGTCGCCATCGTTTTTCATTGTCTACGATCTCTCACCGTTTCGATTATAATTGCTGAGGTATAATTGCCATTTTGCGCGTACTTGCACCACCTATTGCGTCTGATAAACGAGCTGCTGCAAATCAGTCGAATTTCTCGTAACGAGACCACGTCCACGAAGACAATAATTGATACGTTTTGTTTTGACATTTTTTTGTTGTTGCTGTATGGTTGTTGGTCATGGTGCGATTGATGCCGCGTAGCCTCACAATTTTGACGTAAGGAAGAATTTATGATCTCTGAGAAAGAGTAGGGGAAGGTGGGGCACAGTGTGTCACTTTTTTTTATCGAATTTTTTACGCTTACCAAAGTAGTCTGATTAGAATTTTTTTTTTTTGAGGCTCTAGTTAATATTCTACTTTTGATAATTCGTCGTGAGCTGCTATTGACTTTCTTTTAGGCCAGCCGAAACTTAATATAAATCACGGACCAACACAAAAAAATATCAGATTTTACAAGTTACAAAACTCCGAGAAATTGCATGTGGTTGACAGTTGCCCGTGCCACATTGCGCTTCTTCGGAGCGTCGTCACTTTTTTGTTTTCTCATTGAGAGTCGACTGATTTTGCCCCACCACTCGGTGACGCATTGTACCCCGCTAGTAAAATATTGGATTATTGATGAAAATAACTATTGATTGAACTACGAATGGAAAACACAAGTCACTGAGTGCATCATAAATAATGAAACTATCGATTAAGACCGAAAACTGGAGCCGCTACAGAAAGTTTCGTTATATTTTACATTTTCCCGGCGAGCGAAATATTTTTTTTCCAAGCCTCAAATCTATTTTTAATTTTCAATAATCCTTTGTGAGGTTCTATCGACTTTCTTTCAGGCTTGACGAAACCTAATATAAATGGCGGTCCAATACATAAAAAATTTCGGAATCTACGAGCTACAAGCCTCCGAGAAATCGCATGTGGCTCACTGTACCCCGTGACACACTGTGCCTCGCTCTTCCCTAAAGGAAAATTGAATGAGGGGCATTCAGGTGTCTTACAGTTCAATTTTTCACTCCCAATGTATCATGATCTTGAAGTTTGCTTCGTTGGAAGGCAATGAAAGCTAATTTTTTTTCAGATAAAACTTCTTTTTGGCCAATTCAGGCTATGAAAATCACTTCGAATCAAGGAACTTTTATCACTGGGCGATACTCGGTTTTTTCCATTATTTCCAATGGAAGAGTTCCATAGACAGAGCAAGGATCCGAATGACTTGAAATTTTTACGGTTTACATATATCAAGGACATCTATCGGGAAATCATTTTTTTTTTACTATTACTTTGTTGATAAGACCGGAAACTTTTCAAATGAATCTCGTACGATACGGGCCAGGCCACATTTTCCGCTTGTTTCCTAACGCGATTAAAGTTGCCTCTGGTTCGATACATATCGCGGTGTACCAGTGGAACGTCGAGGGTAATTCTAATCAGTAACATTAGCGGAGGCTCTATTAGGGTTATCAAGAATTATGAACATTAGAAGTTCGAACGAGCTAGCTCGGGCGCGGTCAGAATGAGAGCGAGGAGAGCTCAGAAGGGGGCTGGGTTAGAGGGGGGGGGGGGGGGGGGGGTGAAGGATCGAAAGAGTGAAGAGAAAGAGCGAGAGATTCGAGTGTGCGTTAAAAAAAATTTCCCGGCTAATCACGATTAAAAAATTACGAAAGTTTTATGAAAATGTCGTCAACGATTATCACGACGATGTTTTTATTTTTATAATTTCATGCAATACCCTAATTAACGACTTATGCAAATGCAATCGCTCCAGTCAATTTGCAATACGTATACAACAGGATTGAATTTGTTTTTTTTCGCGATAAAGTGCTATTTTTACACCCCTCGCTGTCGGGAAGATCAAACGTTCATATTTTACGAGTTGCGGAACTTTTTCACCCTCCCCCTCCCCCGCGCCGCCCCGCAACTTCGGGCTAAAAATTTCCGTAGCATGTGGCGAGAAAACGCTCAAGGGATTCAGCTTTTATGGGACGTTGAAATATTCAAAAATGACCGCGTCGACGCTTTCACACAAATATATATATACTTCGAGCTGTCATCGTTAAAACTGTATTATCGTTGAAACTTTCCCGCGCGCTCGTTGAAACGCCTACTACGATTAAAACTGTATGTTTTATCATTAAAACTGTATTATCGTGAAAATGTTATCGCGCAAACAGACCGAAGGTGGCGGGACACGTCAGTACGAATTGAGCTACGAACGACGAATGAAATTTCAAATTCCGTTATTTTCGAAATCACCTCACCACCTTACCTCACCAACAACGATTCCGCTTTAAGGCGGGCAACCACTTTAGGAGACCGAAAATCCAATGATTTTTTGGATTTTTTTTTATTGCGAAAAAAAAACGGAAATTTCCGCAACTCCGACAAAAATTTATTCATATGTTCGTACATCTCTGGTTATTTTTTAAAGTTATTTTATGCATTAATTAAGGTGTAATTCGCTGTGTCCCTTGGCGTGTCCTCATCGTCGTTGTCGATTTGCGGGAATTGTGCAGCTCGCAATTCCCATCTGAAATAGTTCAAAATTTTTTTATACCTACTTGAGATGTTTTTTAAGAACATGAACCTAAATTTTGAAAAAAAAAACATCGAGAATTGAATGTTCGAACGTGTTTGAAAAAAAAATGATCGATTTTTAGCATTTTTGTTCCCGGCATTTTGCAATAATAAATATGTTTCAAACAATCTAATCTTTCCAACTTTAGGTTCATGTTTTAATAAATTATATTATCGGATTCGAGCGGAGAGTCTTTATCATTTATATACATACCGTTGGAAGGAATCCGAATATCGTTTCGAAATTTTCAGGGTGTATTCTTAAGATATTTGCTAACGATTTATGAAATTTAAAGAAAATTTTATTTTTAAAATAATTTTTAATAAATATATAAAATAATTTTTATTTTTCACAAATACATTATGGTTTTATAACCAAACTTTGAAAAAACTAATTAAAATAAAATAAAATAATGGTGGCGATATAAGTCGTCTAGTAGGAGTCTCCTTTGACAATTCTTGCCGATGGTGGATTTTTTTTCTCCGTCAGGCAAACTCGTCTCAAAAATAAATGAAAAATTCTCGTAAAGAAAGGTAATAGCTAAAGTGTAACGAAGGGAAAAAAAATTAATATTTTTTTAGAAATGACAGCTGTTTGAAACAAAAGTGATTTTTACCAAGATTTTGAGTTTTTAAAATAAATGAAAAATGAACGTGGCTTTCGATGGAAAAAAACCTATGCTATATCCTGGGTAATATTATAAAGAATATGCGGTATAAATTTCATCAAAACCGCTCGAGTAGATCTTGAGATATTCTCTCCACCAGTTTGAAAAGAGGTTTCTTCTCGACGACTTATATCTCTGCAATTTTTTTATTCGTTTTTTTTTATATGTTTATAGAAGTATTGGTGAAAAATGATAATTATTTTATACATTTAATAGTCACATAAAAAAAATTATTATTTTTATACTTGTTTTGGCTGTAAGACAGCAATAGTGCCATAAATTCACAAATTTTATATTGAAATTATTACATGTGCTAAGGTAGAGCGCTAAGCACTTTTTCCTCGCTCATACCACAACTACCGGCTATAAAATAACGAATTAATGCGACAGCCGCAGCGTTTTGCAGTTCGCTCCGCGTTTATCATTCGTACTCGTAAGCAATTCATTTCCGATCATTGATACATTCGGTTCTTTCGAATATTACCGATCAGAACGATACGTTGTGCTCGAGCACGTATAATTGTACCGATTAATAAAGTTTATCGTACGAATTCCACAACAATTAATCGCTGACGAGTTAAATGAGAAACGCCGCAAATTTATCGATAACGATATCGTGGTCCGCGTCCATCGGATAACCGTAATGACGCTTGCAAAACGCTTTAACCGTGTTATTGTTCGTCCGCTAAATTTCCAAAGTGCAGTTTCGGCATTTCCGTTTGTCTTTTAACAAATGTTATGCATGTACAGTTATATATATATATATATATATATATATATATATAGATGAGTGTTTATGGACCAAAGCCGAGTATGGAGAACAAGAACGCTGTTCTGGCATAGACTCCTGTTCGCATAAGTCGACTTAATATTTTCGTCCGCTCTACGAGAGTTTGCTGTGCGTTGTTGAGTTAGCCCAAGTAAATAGTAGTACGCGTAGTCTGGCGAGCCTCCAGGATGGATTCCCGTAGAACAATGCCTCTTTGTCGAGCACCAAATCTCCGAGGTTGCGGGGAGAAGGTGTACTATTTCAGTAGAAATAGTACACCTTCTATTTCAGTAGAAATAGTACACCTTCTATTTCAGTAGAACTAAACATCTGCCCACACGAACGCACATACACGAGGAAATATGATTTTGAGGCTATTCGACTTTGGGGACCATCTTCATACAGTTGTCTCCACACTTCGTGTAAAATTAAATCTCTTGAAAATCACATTAAGACGTTGGACCACTCTAGAGCAAGGCAAAATATCCATTGGGATTATTTTAACGCAATATTAAAAAAAAAATCGGTATGAATAATAAAGTTATTATTTGAACAAAGTCTAGCCGTTCCTGTATGGCCAATCGGTGCGGGTGGTTCTGGGAACTAGGGTGATGTGAAGTCGAAAATTTAAAAAATGTATTCTGAGCAAAACAATAAGAGTTTCGTATGAACGGATAGTTTTTTGAAATTTCGAAAATTACAAAAATTACAAGCTGTAGAAAAAAAAGTTCGATTTTTGTCCACAAAAAAACAAATTGGATCATTTATTATTGATAAATGGATAAATGTATTAGAGAATCGTCTGGTCATGTGATAGAAAATGTTATAAACGATGATCTGAATAAATTTTGAGAAAATGCAAATTTTAAGAAGAATGTAATGTTTGAGAAAAATGTAAATTTAAGAAAGATGTACATTTTAAGATAAATGTAAATTTTAAGAAAAATTGGACGAGCCCATTGGGCGATCTGAGCCTTCACAAAAATTGTCATAAATCGATCAATTTTCGAAATTCTTCCAAAATCTTTTCTTCACATGCAAGTTAAGACTTTAGGTTATGAAACTATGCAATAAAAAATCGTACTTTCGAAATGTCAAGGTTACGCAGACCCCTTAATCTTTTTCAAAGCACTGTCAAAGCGATCCCGAGAATAAACGACTCGTTCATATTTATACCAATTTTTACGACGATTCCGGTGTGTGGGTGTGTTTTTTTTTTCCCCCATATATCGATCGTCCGTAAAGTAGTCACGAGAAACGTAACACCTGGCAATGGAAAAAATTGAAAGACATAGCCTCGTTTGATTTTCAGATAACCCACGAGGCGGCTCAACCCCTCAGCCCCGGGGGAACGATGATCGAGCCCCGGAAATAACGTCGTGGCTCATCGCCCCTGGAAAGGCCTCGAAATCCACTGTTCTGCGGTCTCAAGCGCGGCGCCATCCACATCAGCCCGCATATCGCCCGATCAGCCCATCCAGAGACAAGCTCAGGTAGGGTGGGGGAGTATTTTCCAACCAATTTCCCTATTATTTTATCAATATAATATCGACAACGGTGACATTGCAATTTCCGTGAGAGTCTGCGAACGATCACGTACATTGTGAAGTAAATTCGTCGATAGTTCGTTTCGAGATAAAGCATTATTCGAAATTTCTCGTCGATGGAGCATTTTCAAAGATTGCACGAATCCATCAGCTTGACGATACCTCGTCTTTCTTTTTCATTCGGCAAGTTTAAGGAACGAACGGATTGCTGAGCAGCGCGGAGTGATGCTGATATTTACGAATGACGATTGTTCGCTAATATTGGTCAAATTTTGTTGGATTGTCCAATAGGAGCGTCAATGTACGCTGGCTATCAAAAAGTGAAGGTGCACTGAGAGTAATGATGATTTATAGTGATTGTACATTAGAGTAGTCCAAAAAAAAAAATCTCTCCGATTCGGGCTCTCACCGCTTGAAATATTGCTCCATACTAAAACAAAGACGTTCGTGAAAGGAGTAGCCTGTAGGTTAATTCTACCAGGTGACTCATGAGGTTTTTTTGATTCTCCATTTGATATTCTCGATACCTCGTCTTGCCCCCCTCTTCGCTACTCAGTCGATTTATTTGAAACTTGGCATAATCAATCGCTTGATCCTAAATCTTCATATAATACTTTCAGAATTTACGCTGATTTAGTTCCATTCGTTTTGCAACCATTAACGTCTGCAGAAACTGTTTTCTTATAAGCGACCGTGTTAAATTCATATGTTTATAACTACTAAATTATTTAGTGAAAAATTCTAAAATAATTTATATATTATTATTCTATCAATACATTAGGCCACTCTAGAGGCCAAAAAAGAGCATATTTTGTGATTTTTTTTCAGCGAAACCATAAAATAAATCGGAATTACAAAATAGGGGTTTTATTATACACGTAATTGGCTATAGAAAATTATTTTTTTCACAGCGATACATGTCAAAATGGCGACTGTGCAGCATTTTTCCGATGACGCCTTTATTTCTGGACGGTCAACGGCGGGACCAACAGCTCCTATAATTTTTGAGTTATCATGAAACACTAAAGTTTTTTCGATTATATATAAGAATAGCTATAGAAGTACGTAGGATTGTTTTGATATATTGTTTTTTGTCAAAATGGCGCATTTCTAAAACAAAAAGTATAAAATGCCATGAGAAAATCGTCAGAAAATTGTTTATAAAAAAGGAACTATCCAATATAATAAAAAAATCCTACGTAGTGCCTCAGAAAATATAATTCTAAATATACAGTTAAAATTTCAAGTGAATCGGTTGAAATTTGTTTGAGTTATGAGTCCGGCCGACTTGAAAAATGTAGTTTTGAGATAAACGCGTTTAAAGTTAGTAGAGAGTCGCGAAATGAATGAAGAGGGATTGCGCTAGAATTCGAAAATCGAGTACTTAGACATTATTCACACCCATAATCTTTTGGAATATAATTTTATAGGTACTAAGGTATATTTTTAACAAAAAAAATATCGATTTTTGGAAAATTCTAGAGTGGCCTCAGGCCTTAACTAATGAGACTGGCAACGTAGCGTTCTATCTGACAACACTTGTGGCGTGGGATTTAGAGGGGCGGCAGGTGAATGTGATACGCCTTCAGTCCGGGTTTGAACTCGCCAGACTCATTAGGTTGGACGTAGCGATTTTTTTTTCGTGAAACAATTTTTTTCTAGTGCGTTCTAAAAATGAGTGACATCAATTTCGAAGAACGGTGTGCTATCAGGTTTTGCTTCCTGGACTTGGGCACAGTGCAACGGAAACTTTTGCAAAACTTCAACACCAAACTCTTTTACCACAAGCGTTGTTCGTATTGTCAATTCCATCCACTTTTGACTCACAATCAGTGTGGGAGCGTGTGTGTTCGGATTCTGAAGGGGGGAGGGGCGCGCGTAACGAGATAAAGAAAGATAGGATCTTCGTTATAAAATGACGAAGTGGAGGGGGCAGGGACTGATAACGCTTATCCAAGTAACGGCGATGGCCGTTCGTCCCTCTGCCAGAGCTTCGTCTGCCTCAGTAGACCGCCTCAGGTATCCTCGTCGGGATCCTTAGAATCTCCAGCCTTGAATATCGATGTTTCATCGTTGATCGTTACCGCGAAACGGTTGTCTCGTTCTCGATATCGCCGAAAGCTTCCCAATCGATCAGGGATCATGAATCATACCTCGCTATAAACTCGGAGATCGAAGCTTAACGAGAAAAAAAAAAAACATTTATATCAGTTGAATTCTCCAGGGAATTTCGTATTTCTTTTGTCGATTCGAATAAAATTGAACGAACAGGTAGCGAAGACCTGAACTGGAAACAAAAGCGCTGAAGATCCGGCCGCGTAAATTGTGCAGTGAAGTGAGTGAAATGATTTAAGTGGAAATCCTTATTAGGAGAGTCTTGGGATTAAAAAAAACAGGTAAAGATAAACAAGGAAAGATTTATTGCAGTAATTGGGGTGGAAGATTGAGATGATTGCCGAGGTTTTGCGGGCTTGAGAGGCGGAGAGAGATTAAGAGTGAGAGAGAAAGAGAGAGAATGACATTGACTAATTTATCGATTGCTTAAGTTACGCGAAAGTGATTTTTAGGGTAATGAAACAAAAGTCTCCAAAACCTGATGAATAATAACTCAGAGGTACTATTTCTATTACGACTGCATTCGTACGTGTTCAGCTGACAAACAAGTATTTGCACGAGTCACTTTTTTCTGTATTTTTTCTTGAGAATACTAGTAATCCGCTTAGAATTTTTAGTAATGTGTAGCATTTATATTAAAACTAAGCTTTCGAATATGATAATCTGCAAAAATATTGTTTTTCATTTCTGACGGTGTTTTATAGGAATTTCCGTTGACGCGAATTATGGTAACATTAGCATGACTATTCATAATGAAAATGATTTATGGAATAAAAAAAATATGCATAAATATTATCCTTTTTCCTGTGCGCTTTTTGGGCTTTCCGCTACTAGATATCGTTTACATTAACATTGATGTGCATCATTTATATAAAATATAAGCTATCGAATCAAATAATCTGCAAATATATTTTCGGTGGTGTTTTCTGACGATTTCCGTTGACAGACATTATATTAGGTGTAGGAAAAAGAAATCCATTATTTTTGCAATAGATGGCTTTAGTAATCTGTATCTCGCGTTGTATAAGTGCGATCGGATTACGCTAGATGGCGTTAGAAAGATAAGATTTCGTACCAAAATAAACATCTCAGACATTTTTGTGATTGCTTGACTCAATATTTTCTGAGCGCGCGTCAAAGATGGCCACCAGCAAAGTGAAAATACGCCATATTTTACAGTTTTTCTTTGATGAAGGCGCATACGCAAGCCAGGAGCTGAAAATGTGAATAGTGTTTATGGTCCTGATACTGTAACAGCCAATCACGCGCAATTTTGATTTCGTCGATTCCGTTTCGGTAATTTTGATGTCAAAGTTGCACCACAGTCTGGAAGGCCAACTGTCGAAAATGTCGATAAAATAATGGAAATCGTCGAGTCTGACCGTCATGTAAGCACTGCTTCGATTACCCAGGAGCTAAACATTGCACAAAAAACCGTTTGGAACCACTTGAATAAGGCTGCATACAAAAAGAAGCTCGATGTATGGGTGCCACACGAGTTAACGCAAAAAAACCTCATGGAGCGAATTTCCATCTGCGAATCGCTGCTGAATCGCAACAAAATCGACCCATTTCTGAAGCGGATGGTGACCGGTCATGAAAAGTGGGTCATTTACGACAAAGTCAAGCGAAAACGGTCGTGGTCGAATCGCGGTGAGCCGGCGCAAACGGTGGCCAAGCCAGGATTGACGGTCAGGAAGATTTTACTGTGTGTTTGGTGGGATTGGCAGGGAATCATCTACTATGAGCTGCTCCCCTACGGCCAAACTCTTAATTCGGACCTGTACTGTCAACAATTGGACCGTCTGAAAAAAGCAATCGCCAAGAAGCGGCCAGCTTTGGCCAACAGGAGAGGAATTGTGTTCCATCAGGACAACGCCAGGCCACACACATCGATAGTGACTCTCCAGAAGCTCCGGGAGCTTGGTTGGGAGGTTCTTATGCATCCATCTTATAGTCCGGATCTGGCACCAAGTGATCACCACCTGTTCCTGTCTATGGCGAAAGATTTTGCTGGTGAAAAATTCGCCTCAAGAGAAGCTTGTGAAAAACGACTGTCCCAGTTTTTTCCCAACAGGGACGAGGGTTTCTATGAGAAAGGCATAATGAAATTACCTTCAAAGTGGCAACAAGTTATCGATCAAAACGGTGCATATTAGACCTAATTCGGATCATTCTAACTATGCTAAATAAAGCCTTCAATTTCATGCAAAAATAATGGATTTCTTTTTACTACACCTTATATTAATGGCAACATGCAAGGCCAAAAATATTTTTCCTTTTCCTGTGTGGTTTCTGGGGATTCCCTAATGGAAATCCCTAGGAAAGACAGACAGAGAGAGAGAGAGAGGGAGAGAGAGAGATAGATAGATAGATGGTTTATCGATCTATACATAGTTTATCTATCTATCTACAGAGTTTATCTATCTAACTGTACATAGTTTATCTATCTACAGAGAGAGAGAGAGAGAGGGAGAGAGAGAACGGTGGCGGGAGAGCATCGTCAGGTGAAACTTGACGCCGGTTAGTTGCGGTATATACAGAATAACGAAGCATCGACGCCTAAGAGACTCTTGCGATAAAAGAGTCTCTAATCGCCGTTTCAACCTCGACTTGAGTTTTTAATTTGACACTTTAGCACGTCAAGTGGCAAGCCACGAGCGTGAGAGAAATAGATGACGACGACGACATTATGTACGTGTATGGACGATACATGAGAGGCCGAGAAGGTACATAAAGTGCGAGTGCGACTAGCCGGGCGAGCATAAATAGAGGCGAAAAAAGCCCACGTCTGGGATGCAAAAGTTGAAGTGCATCAAGTGCGAAAGTGCAATATATAAGGAGAGGAATTACGAGGTGTGTATGGCCTCGAAAGAGAATGAGGCAGAGAGGAGGACGAAGTAAAGAGAGAGAGAGAGAGAGAGAGAGAGCGAGAGAGAGAACGAGGGAGGAAAAGAGTAAGACAGAGATGTCGAAACGGTCTAGACCGCGGGTTTCGCGAATCCGCAGAGTTTTCCGGCCTCAAAGAGCTTCGTGGACCACCCTGCAGGGCACTCCTCTTGGCAAGTTGAATTATTCGCTGCTTCTCTCGACACTTGGTAGAAGGGAGGAGAAAAAAAGTATACCCGGAGAGATCTGTAATACATAGCGAGAACGAGACAATCGTTCTCTACCTTTTTTTTTCTCTGTTCTCACCCACTTTTCTCGTCTGTGTGAAGGGGTCCATGCCGGGACCATTTCCTACTCTAACGGTACCTTATAGGGACATTTTTTATTATAATTTTTTATTTTACATGTGGGGACAGGCTCGATATTGTTTTTAGACACGAGGGTGCAAATCGTTGTTCCAATTAAACATTTTTCTTCAGACGTTACTACGAGGCCATGCTCGGTCGTCGCTCAAAGGTATTTACGAAGACATGGAGGGGCGATTTTTTGCGATGATTAAGAGGCTTTATTCCATCGAAGGAATTGCAATCTTGGAATGATGTTGAATTTTGCGTCGTTGGAATGCAACGAATATTCTTTTTTTTTTCCTCCAATCGTCAACTTGTTCATTTTTTTCCCCGGTTTTAGCCTACAAGAATGACCCAAACATTTTTTACGATTTTTTTTCCAAACTCTAAAAACCAAATGCGCAACAAAATATTTAGAATGATAAGGAAAGAATGAATAAAATATTTTGAAAAAACAAGCTTTTATTTAATGTACTAAAAAGTACCCGAATAGAAATTTCGACCAGGCAGCCTGAACACTCGTCAGGCCGCTATCATGCTGCCGACCGGATCGGTGAAACCGTAGTACGGGAGTAAGAAGGCTACCTTACTGCAGCCTGATCAGGATGCGTTTTTACTCCCGTAAATCAGGCAATACCAATGTGGCCCTACTAGGGCTTGACCTATAAGGCCCTAGTGGGGCTTACCCTACAACTGCCTCAGCATTCCATCAACGCACATAACTTCCTATATCCTACGTTGAAATTTTCATTCACCAACATATTATCTTTGAAGTTTTTACGTTTTGAAAAGCGTTGTAGACTGTGACGAAAAAAAAAAAAAAACGTTACGCAACTCGGATGCGTGTTAGAAGATTTCGCTGTATTTCGAAATCTGTATTTCGTTGTAATTCTTTATCGAATTCATCTAACAGTTACGGTAAAAATTTCAATTCAGTCGTCTAATTCAGTCGTCTAAGAAATACCGCAAATTCGGAGAAAAAAAATCTCGTAACGCTTATTTGTGGTTTGTGTTTCGGATTGTACGAAATCGTTTGCGATGTCGCGTGGCTCTGGCTCCTCGCATTCCCTCTTCTTTTCTTCACTGTATAAGTCACGTCTCTTCTTCTTCTTCTTCTTCCTCAGTCTCTCTTCACGTCCATGACTCCCACCCACGCTTTGCCTCGCTCCCACAGCCCGGTGTTTCACGATCTCGAGAGACTTTCACCCGGAACAAAGGGGCGGAGGGGGGAGGTGGAGGGTGGAGTCTCGCACCGGAAACTCTCCGTGCACCAGAAACGCGGGGGATGCAAGTACCGCGCGTTTCTCTTCTTGCTGCTTTTCTCTAGGCTGCCCTTGCCTCTTCAGTTTTCTTCCCTCTGCCCGACTGCCTCAACCTTCCCTTATCTGCGTCTAACCTGTCGCGACCCCTCGCCCTCTTTCACATCCGGTCGCGCAGTTTCCATCTTTCTCGCTTTCCCTTTGTCGCACTCTCTTCTCTAGACCTGTTTCGTTTCGCTTTCCTGCTCTCTCCCTCTCTCTCTCTCTCTCTCTCTCTTTTTCTGGCCCTTCCTCTTTAGCCCGCCATTTTCTGCATCCTGGCGTATACTTCGAGTTTCTAATTAAACTTAAAGTTTTAATTGACTCGTTGTAAAGCAGTTACAGCGCGACGAGGGGGTAGTGGCGGGGGCGGGGGAGAGAGAGGGAGAGAGAGAGAGAGAGAGAGAGAGAGAGAGAGAGAGAGAGAGAGAGAGAGAGAGAGAGAGAGAGAGAGAGAGAGAGGGACAGAGAGAGAGAGAGAGAGAGAGAGAGAGAGAGAGAGAGAGAGAGAGAGAGAGAGAGAGAGAGAGAGAGATGGGAAGGAAGAGACGACACTGTGAGGATTGCAAGCGATAAAGATGGTAGACTACTGTCTTGGGACTTCTTAACGTGGAGAGAGTGTTTCTAATGTTCCGTACTCGCTTGACGTCGCTCTGTGCAGGCTTTATCTACACAGCGTGATATTTTAACTTCATTGGAATGCCTATTAGCGATAACGCTTGAATTTTTTCTTTCTCGCGCGACCATTTCTTACCCAAGTACCATTGACACTCGCAATACGTCGCTATGCATCCGGACTAACGAATGATTACGCAATCTTTGAGAAAATGTATTGTATAACAACAATAATCGATGTTTACCTGGGAATCAAAATGCCGAATGGCCGATTATTCGAATTTCGCTCTTGGAGTTTGGAGCCGCGACTCGATACGTTACACTTTGCCAAGACTTACGGATATATATATATATATATATATATTTGTATGCATGAGTCATGCATATGAGTACACGTATACGGGGCTTGCGTGCGATGTGGCGCTTGACGAAAATGGTATTGAAAAGTAAAATTAAGGCCTTAGGCCACTCTAGGATTTCTCAAAAATCAATTTTTTTTTGTTAAAAATGTAACTTAGTATCTATAAAATCATATTCCAAAAGATTATGGGTGTGAAAAATCTCTGAGTACTCGATTTTCGAATTCTAGCCGCAACCCCTCTTCATTCATGTCGTGACTTTCTACTAACTTTAAACGCGTTTATCTCAAAACTACATTTTTCAAGTCGCTCGGACTCATAACTCAAAGAAATTTCAACCGATTCACTTGAAATTTTAACTGTATATTTAGAATTATATTTTCTGAGGCACTACGTAGGATTTTTTAATTATATTGCCTAGTTCCTTTTTTATAAACAATTGTCTGACGATTTTCTCATGGCATTTTATACTTTTTGTTTTAGAAATGCGCCATTTTGACAAAAAAGAATATATTTAAAAAATCATACGTACTTTTATAGCTATTCTTATATATAATCGAAAAAACTTTAGTATTTCATTATAACTTAAAAATTATAGGAGCTGTTAGTCCGACTGTTGACCTTTAAGAAATAAAGGCGTCATCGGAAAAATGCTGCACAGTTGCCATTTTGACATGTATCGTTGTGAAAAAATAATTTTGTATAGTCAATTACGTGTATAATAAAAGTCCTATTTTCTAATTCCCATTTATTTTATGGTTTCGCTGAAAAAAATCACAAAATATGCCCTTTTTTGGCCTCTAGAGTGGCCGTGAAATCACCGTTCTTAAAGCGTCGAAACCATTCCCTACATGATTTATCAGTTGGAGCATCATCACCATAAACTTCAACAAGCATTCGATGCGCTTCAGCTGCACTTTTCTTCCAATTAAAGCAGAAAAGTAGTAAAACTTCCCGAAAATGTTGCTTAGTTAACACAAAATTTGACATATTCAACACAGTAAAAAAAAACAAGGTTTTTAATGGAACTCAAAGCGATATAAACTGAATGTTTATTGACAGATGTCTAACCTCTCTGAAAGCACCAAAATCAGCTGTCACTATGAAACATCCATAACAGCCAGAGCCATCTCTTGAAAACGGACCGAATTAATTTGTACTCCCAATACATTGATATATTATTACAGTACATTAACTGTATTATTTATTAATTATATTGATAAATATATTACGTTTATTGAGTACAATAAAATCGCCTCAATATTGAACTTTTAATTTGAATTTCACTTCAAGTAAAGCTTTAACAATAAGTTTATAGTATTATTAAACGAGAGCCTTGTTGACAGTCCATTACGGAATATAATTTTATTTTTTTTCAGAGATAATTTTCCCAAGATTAAAAAATAAAAATAACCATGTGCTTGGACGACGTGTTCAGAATGTCCCTCGCGATAATAATGTAAAGTCCTCACTGTGCAAAGGTAAATACTGTAATCGCTGTTTTCTTACGAGTAGAAAGAAAAAAAAAGAAAAAGAAAATACCAAAAAAAAAAGGAAAAACTCTGTCATATCGTGTGTTGCGTGTTACAATGGTATATAACGCGCACACGATGACATCGAGGCTGGTGAGAGTTATATCTCGGAGTCACCGTCTCAGATAGCGACGTTCTTATCAAGACTGCGTATTATTTCTTGCAGGGGGAAGAGATAAAGAGCGGAGGGGCATGCCTCGTTGATTCTCTCGCTTGATAAGCCCGACCAAAGCTAGTGCAGCACACCGGAGACAACGAACGGAGTGAACGAAGAAAGTTAAAAAAAATTAAGCAACAAAAAAAAAAACAAAACAAAAAAAAAACAACAAACAAACGAAAATAATTCAAAAAGTTTTCGATAATAATACGCGTGACGCGAGAGACTCGTAGATACAAAAGACCGCGGGAGAAAAAAAAAAAAAAAGAAACTCCGTTCTCCGTATAGTCGAGTGATCGAAGTGGTACGAGTGAAGTGAATTGCTATCGAAATTCGTATGCGTGTATTTTTTTTTTTGTTTTCTCTTCGAACGTCGCCTCGATCGCGAGTTCTTTTTTTTTTCTAACGAGTTCGACGATTTTGTGAATTTTTCGATATTGCCGATCGAGATCGGATACGTCGTATATCGAGGGAAAATTTGAAAAAAAAAAAAAAAAAAAAAATCAATTAATTGATCACGGGAGTGCGAAGTGTAAAGTGTTCCGTAAGGATAAACTCGTTTAATCGACGAGTCACGCCTAGAGGCAAGTGCCGCGAGTAGTGCTCGTTCAAGGTATTTCGTCGAGGCACGACAGTCCTCGTAAGAGCACTCTCATGAAAATGCTCCAATCGTTGAATGCTCTGGCGGGCAAAATATCGCCTGGCTCGCCCACCGACGGCAACGCGAACAAAGTGCACATGCACAACAATAACAACAACAATAACAACAATGTGTCGCATCATCCGCATCCCTACTTGAAGCAACAGAGCCAGCAAACGTCGCGCTCGATACCGATCAATGGCGACCAGAAGGAGAACACGTAAGTCTTCCGCCATCAAATTTCCTATCTTTATATATAGCCTGTCCATTTATTTGTATCTATATGAAGCATTCCACGCCATTTCACTTAGCCCGCGAACCCGACCATTTTTTATTATCCTGATTTTTTTTTTTTTGTAAAATTGTCGCCCATGAAAGGAATATCCCCACCAATTTTTAGATTTTTATCGCTTCATTTTTAGGACTTATAATTTTCGACAAAATGTTCATTTCGAAAGTTTTGGAAACATTTAAACGCTCATAACTTCCGAATTAATTTAGGTATCGACAAGCATCAATATATATATATTTTTCATTTTGAATCATACTTTCATGAAAAAGTATGAAAAAAAATTATCAATTGTACGGGACCATGTATTTTTTGCTTCGAAGGTGGAAAGTATTTTTTTTTAATGATTGCCATTTTTTATTTTTTTCAAAAAAATTCTCTTAAATAGAGTGACCCATTCTAAGGTTTTTAAGACTAGTCTCATCGTGGGCCCATTTTTCCTTCTATTTTTTTGCAAATTAATCATATTTTTTGAGAAGATTTTTAACATTTTAATCTCCAATAATGCTATGTATCTATATACCTCAAGAAACCCAAGCAAACCTCAACAAACCCAAACGAACCTCAACAAACCTCAACAAACCCGAGCAAACCTCAACAAATCCAAAAAAAAACATCAACAAACCCAAACAAACCTCAGCAAAGCCAAACAAACCTCAACAAACCCAAAAAAACCTCAACAAACCCAAAAAAACCTCAACAAACGCAAACAAACCTCAACATACCCAAAACACTCCTCAACAAACCCAAAACAATCCTCAACAAACCCAAACAAACTTCAACTAACCTCAAAAAATCCAAACAAACCCAAACGAATCCCAACAAACCCAAACAAACCTCAACAAACCCAAAACAATCCTCAACAAACCCAAACAAACTTCAACAAACTTCAAAACATCCAAACAAACCCAAACGAAGCTCAACAAACCCAAACGAACCGCAACAAACCCAAACGAACCTCAACAATAAAAACCTCCCACATGCTCAACTTACCACACTATCGGGGCAGGTTCAGCAAATATGGTCTTAGTCATTTGAGAGCGTTTATCTGTGAAACAATAAGGATGACAGGAATTTCGTCTACAGACTTTTTTCCCACATAAATTTCCTATTGACCAAAGTAGGTTTCATTTTTATATGGCAAACTGTTGAGGAATTAGAGGTCGATTATTCGAAACTTGCTCAACGTGCCCCTCCCTGCCCTATAGAGACCCATAGGATCGCTATCAGGAATGAGGAATAAGTATGAGAATCCAATTGGATACCTGCGACATTTTTTTCACGGGTGAAGCGCACATGCGTGCTGAAGTTGCCTGTTCAGATGTATTTGGATTTGTCCTGGACGAGATGGAATCACGGATGTTTGGATTGGCTCGTTGCACACACACACACATGTATGCATATATCTCTGCGTAGACGTATAGGCGTAGAAAGACGTTAGCGATGAACGCGAGGTAAAAGTGAAGAGCCTAAAATAACTTGCCGACATCGCGTCGCTCAAGCCGTGCCTCGAAAAGTTACGGGCTTTTCAACGGCGGGAGGAAACTCTCGCTAAATTTCGCCTTTCCGCGAGAACGATATTCCCCACTCTCGTCGCGTCGCGCTCCGCTATACAAGACACATTCCGTTCTCCGAGTGGATTCCGCTAAAATATGTACCCTTGCGGTAACGCCGTTGGACTTGTTCGTCTCTCGCCTGACTCTCTGCGCCGATACAGCTACTCGGCTGGTACACTTCGCCGAAGGCGAAACTGTGCCGAGACTTTCAACGGCACAGAGGGGCCGGAGCACTAGAGGAAAAGGAAGTGGAAGCTAAAGGAGAAAAAAAAAATAAGATATGAGGCAATCCTGCGATTTCCTAGGAGAAAGAAAGAGAGAAAGAGAGAGAGACAGAGAGAGAGAGAGAGAGAGAGAGAAAGATTTATTTCGTACTCTGGAGTATAACCTCCCTAAGAGTACCGTCCACATTTTCAAACGAGTGTATATGCTTGTAACATATGCAATTGCGTAGTACAATTTTAGTCATAGTTTAATCGTTCGTGATCACCCTGAGTAGAATCGACCCGTCGATCAATTTTTGGCGTAAATATATAATAGTTCCGGGCTTCGAATGGGACTGTATTCACCATCTTACCTGGAGTTTCAAGTACCCTCATACCATAAAATTTACCCTCTTCACAAGTATAAATAACTTTTTTGGAATGCGCACTGTGCTACTATTTTTTTCCCAAAAGTAGCATATCTAAGGAGTATCACGTCCAAATTTTACGTAAAAATGATGAAAATTCACGGAACTATGATTTTTTTTAGCTGAAAAGTGTCTTTTTCGCGTTTTCACCTCTTCATGATTTTTTTTTAACATGTCGCCATTTTATTTCCTATAAATACATTTTTTGTACATCATCTAGAAAGTTCAAAGCATGTTCCGTAATTTTTTGAACCACTTCGGACGGATAGTTTGGTCACAATACTTTCTTGAAAATTGACTGGGTAGAATCGACCCAAGTGTGACCACCGCGATTGAATTTGGATGTGTGGCCACGAAGGGTTAATAACCTATGTAGAGTAGGGAGGGGCATGTTGAGCGGTCGGGTAAGTTGGGCAAGCGAAATATTTGGAAAACGAAGCACCGCACGCGGGTGCATCAAATGGCGGAAAGAGAGGTATTGAGGAGGAGAACACATCACGCCGTCGCCCATTGACATGCGGCGCACAAGACGGTAAGACGGGACTTTTCATTATTTTTGCACCCAAAAGTAAAAAAAACGCGACTGGACGATATTCTTCGACCATTTTATGAGAAAAAATATTACAAAGTTCATTGCAATTAATATTAATGTTTCAAAACCTAACTAATTAACAAGCAACTGTTCGTTTATTACTGCATTGTACCAAATCATGTTACATACGTTTGATTTTTTTAATGCAATTCTTACTATGCCCAACTTACCTCATACTCATGCTCAACTTACCCCACTATCCTGGGAGGTTGCGCAAATATGGCCTTAGTCATTTGAAAGCGATTATCTGTGAAACAATAAGGATGACAGGAATTTCGTCTACAGACTGTTTTTCCCCAGATAAATTTCCTATTGACCAAAGTAGGTTTTATTTTTATATGGCAAACTGTTGAGGCCTTAGGCCACTCTAGGATTTTCTATTTTTTTTTTTTGTTAAAAATGTACCTTAGTACCTATAAAATTATATTCCAAAAGATTATGGGTGTGAAAAATATCTAAGTAGTCGATTTTCGAATTCTAGCGCAAACCCTCTTGATTCATGTCGTAACTTTCTACTAACTTTAAATGCATTTATCTGAAAACTACATTTTTCAAGTCGGCCGGGCTCATAACTCAAACAAATTTCAACCATTTCACTTGAAACTTTAACTGTATATTTAGAATTATATTTTTTGAGGCACTACGCAGGATTTTTTAAATTAAGTTGCATAGTTCTTTTTTTATAAACAATTTTCTGACGATTTTCTCATGGCATTTTATACTTTTTGTTTTAGAAATGCGCCATTTTGACAAAAAACAATATATCAAAAAAAAATCTACATACGTCTATAGCTATTCTTATATGTAATCGAAAAAACTTCAGCGTCTCATCATAACTCAAAAATTATAGGAGCTGTTGGTCCGGCCGTTGACCTTCCAGAAATAAAGGCGTCAGCGGAAAAATGCTGCACAGTCGCCATTTTGACATGTATCGCTGTGAAAAAAATAATTTTGTGTAGTCAATTACGTGTATAATAAAACCGCTATTTTGTAATTCCGATTTATTTATAGTTTCGCTGATAATCACAAAATATGCCCTTTTTCGGCCTCTAGAGTGGCCTAAGGCCTTAAGAAATTATAGGGTGATTATTCCAAACTTGCTCAACATGCTCCTCGCTACATGACACGTCCATTTAGTGGTGATTGAGTGTCCATTTACTGGTAATTTCATCCATTCATTGGCGATTTAGTCATTTCGCTACCTATTCATCAATTCCTCCAATATTATTTGTTGCAATTACTTCGATTATTTTTTTCCACTATCAGAATAATATATTTTGTTAGCTATAGCAATTGAACACTTTGTTTTGATAATTTTTTTCATTTTACAGTTCATCTGAATCCTACAGTGTCGTTATTTGTCCATTCACTGGTCGGTTTACCCTTCACGCTGCGATCGCGGAATCCCATTCTCTCTCTCTCTCTCTCTCTCTCTCTCTCTCTCTCTCTCTCTCTCTCTCGCTCTCTCACGTATATCTAAAAACTACAGAGTGCCCGTTTCGAGCAACGAGCTTTGTGTAGTGTTGCGCGATCTTTCAGTCTGCCGGGTTATCGTTATCGCGCGCCAGATGTCCTATCTCGCGCTGGCAAACATTGATAGTGATTCGTGTTAAAAAGAAAAATATATATATTCTCTCTTCACACGGCTTTTTGTTGTTTCAGAATTGTCTCGCTTTGCTTTTTTTTAAATACTTTTTTTCATACAGCAACCATGTGTCGCGACAATCACGAATATTTATCGAAAATAATCCTACACAAGGTAAGCGAAAGG
The DNA here is from genome assembly GCA_963932345.1 of Ophion ventricosus. Classification (NCBI taxonomy): domain Eukaryota; kingdom Metazoa; phylum Arthropoda; class Insecta; order Hymenoptera; family Ichneumonidae; genus Ophion; species Ophion ventricosus. Next base: position 30,464,924 of record OZ010717.1, on the reverse strand, counting down.
AAATTTATTTCTGCACTTCTGCAACAACAATAAAGTAGCCGCTAAACCGAACAAGCCTCCAAAACTCTGAGAAGCTCTCATTACTCAAGACGCAAATCCGGTTGGACTTGACGAAAAAAGCTCGATTCCGAAAACGATCGTTAATCGGCACAATGGGCCTGGCAGTTTGGGGAATCGACGAAAAAAAAAGCGAAACAAAAAATTTGGCAAACGCGAGTGCGATTTCGTGCGGATGCATGTGCCTGCCAAGTAAACGCCTCTTGTCGTTTTGCTCTCTCTCTCGTTGGCGCACGATGATTCCCTCCACAGCTAGGCACGCGCCCGCGCCTCATCGAAACGTGTCAAAGTATATGCGGCTATAAGCCACGTGTATGCCGAACTCGAGGAAGGCGATTTGGCTTGGCTACCACTGCCACGAAGCGATCGTCCACCGCTTGTAAACGTCGTATTCACTTCCTGCTCCACCAAGCCACGTTAATCTCTGCAGGGGTCGCCATAAAACTTGCCAAAACGAGTAGGAATTGACTATAACCTTTTAAAATCCTGATCATTAGGCTCGTCAATGACGCACATCGGTGATAGCGTTCAGAATTTTCTTGCTCAGCCAAACGGAACCAGTCTAGGGATATCGAGTCTAGAGGCCAAATAGAACCGGTCTAAGGATACTGTGTCTAAAGGCCAGACGGAACCAGTCTACCAATCAGCTGTCTAGAGGCAAAAAGGCAGGAGGCCAAAAGGTGCCTGTCTAGGAATACTGTGTCTAGAGGCCAAAAGGAACCGGTCTAGGGATACTGTGTCCAGAAGCTAAAAGAACCATTCTAACGATACAGTGTCTAGATGTCAGAAGAATCAGTCTGGTTTTGGTCTGGAGGCCAAAACGAACCAGTCTAGGGACACGATGTCTAGAGGGTAAAAGAACTAGTCTGGGGATACAGTGTCTAGAGGCCAAAAGAAACCAGTCTAGGGATACGGTGTCTAGAGGCCAGAAGGAACCAGTTTAGCGATCAGCTGTTTAGAGGCGAAAAGGTAACAGTCTAGGAATACGGTGTCTAGAAGCCAAAAGAACCAGTCTAGGAATACAGTGTCTAAAAGCCAAAAGAACCAGTTTAGGGATACGGTGTCTAGAGGCCAAAAGAACCAGTCTAGGGATGCGGTGTCTAGAGGCCAAACGGAACTATTCTAGATATCATCTGTTCAAGAAAATCCATGTTCTAATTTGTAAAGCTGTCACCAGCCGCTGATATGACATTTTTTTTCCGACGGCGTAAAAAAATCTTTGAATCACGACAACCAGATTTGTATTGGTGGACCGACCGAATCCTGGTGCAAGCAGGGATACATGATTATCTCCAGTCGATCTACGGCTCGGATTATCCATCAGCATTGTTCCAATCTTCGTGGTAGCAACTTGTCTCGTGTAGAGATCGTCACATGTATACGAGGACACTATCGTGATGTTACTTTGCCTAGATACGTATGCACACGCCCGTTATTGTTGGTCACGTGCGCGTGTCGTTCTCGCCCTTGCCTCCCGGCCCTTTCGAAGCCAACTTTGCCGATGGTACTTCGTATGCATCAGCACATACGAAACTTACATACGGAAATGGCATACGCACACACGCTTTCGCTACATACTTTAATGTTAGTATGTAAAGATACGTATATATAAAATTTCTATGTGACTATATGGTGGGTACATCGTAGACAGAAAGGCAGAGAGAACTCTCCGTGCTTTCTGCAAGAGTCACGTAACGCATTGTATTGTCACATGCCGTTCGCCCTCTACCGTCGCGTGCCCGACATACGTATATGTGTACTCGTACACGTGGGCGCATCCCCGCGAACCTCTAAATTGTATCGCCGTCGCGTGCTGCATTCGCATCGACGCCAGGGGTGCACCCCCCCCCCCCCCGCAGTATCACCACGACAACGAAGAATCTACACGAGTACATGAATCCAGTCGCACAAAGATGTCTTGGATGGCGAGAGAACGAGAACGACGAGGACCAAAATATCCTATGCAACTCCACGCCAATGGCTCTCCTCTTTTCCACCTCGAACACATAAAGCAAGATCGTTCACTCGCTCTCGCTTGCACAGATGCCGAACTTACCCTCGCACTCTATCCACCCTTCTTCAACACGCTCTTACGCTATCCTCTTTTTCTCTTTTACACTTTGAAAAACGCTTCGGCAGAGACGGGCCCGAGGTGCGAGAATGAGAAGTGAAAAGGGTTGAGACGCCCGACGGAAACGAGATAGCTGCATTGCTGCACTGGCACACAAAGATTGGAATCATCGGGCAATCATGTCCCGATTTCGACGCTACAATCGTAACTGTATCTACACTCGTGCAAACAGACCTACACTTGGGAGTGTGGGTGTGTGTGCTCACGAATTCTCCGCAGAGGAAATCAAGTATACGGAAACGCCGGAGGAAAAGGAATGCGCAAGCAGGAAGACTGTTCATCCACTGCGTCCTTTGTCAGCTGCATTAGCTGGTAATCAGCGAACAGAGGAATGAGCCAGTCTTCATGATCACCCAATTCTAACTTGGACACGTCAAAATGAAGATTTGGCAGCTGCTTGGAGATTCTCAGGCATCGCGGTAGGTTTTAGGATTCTCTCTGATGCTCCAATGGAGTTTCTGGCATTGTCCTGATGCGACAGCCTCGCTTATGACTGCACGTGGCCTTATCAGTTTTTCTGCATTTGAAGCCTGCGGCTTGAGACCTGCAGCGCTCCATCCTTGATCTCTGTATCGTCCCGCATTGCGCCCGGGATTTTTGTCCTCTTTTTTCCCCAAGGGGTGTATCCCTTTGCCTATCTCGTTGGTGCATCACTCGTGTACACGTAGCGTGTCCATTTGCATGGTTCAGGTTGTAAGCGAGCATGGATTTTCTACAGGAACAAACCGCTTATTCGCCGGTAAAATTTTCCTCTTATCTTCATAAAGCAAACGGAGAGAGAGAGAGAGGGAGAGAAAGTGGAACTTGAGTTCCGCTTGTCCGAGACTATGGTTGGTTTAGATAGCCGGAAAGGTAGAAAGGCAACACGGATTCTCGAAATTGTGATCTCGCCTGTCGCGCTTCTGCGAGTCACGTAGGGTCGTTGGTGCCGGAGGCACGTTGCAATTTTCCGGATCTTATGAAAACCCGACTTTCTGGCCAGTCGAGACGGCCGGTGTCACAGTCGTGATGTTATGCTGGTTATGTACTCGTTTCTCCATCCCTCTGTGTGTGCGTGTATGAAAAAAAAACGGCAACAACAAACAAGCTCGTATACTCACGTGACGTGAAAGTTTAGCGTTGTTGTTATACGGCAGAGCAACAGTGGTCTCGTAGCTTGGCCACGTTTTTAATGGCAGTTGTTGCTCCGGTAGTTCCGGAAATTCAGCCAGGATTTTTCCTTCGTCTATAGACATATGAACTCATAGACTCATAAAGGTCTCGTACGGCAGGCAGAGAGAGAGAGAGAGAGAGAGAGAGAGAGCGAGAGAGAGAGTATAGCAGATACATTCCTACTCAACCAGCAGTTCGTTTCTCTACTGCAATTATTCGATGATTAATACAATTAGTTCCAGTCGTCGCTAGTTTCTTCAACAAAGTGTCTTTCACGTGCTTGCTTGGCCCGGAACATGGCATTTCAGACAATGATGGCTTTACCAGGTTTCCTTTCGGACTTCGCACGGCAGTTGTGGTTCTAGCTAAACTCCTGAATCACACTAAACCCTAGAACTCATGTACGGGGTAGAAACTGACCCCAGTTGACTTTAAACGTACGGTCCTAAGCTGTGAATCGACATTGTCAACTGGGGACCGTGATCACAATTCTGTTTCATTGCCTGGCTGAGAGGGCAGGCCGACAGTAGGAGGACCTTCATAGAAAGTCTCGTCAAGTCTCCCATCGAGCCTCATCTGCAAGCAATGCTATTCATTCCGCATCTCCTGCGAGACTTCCAAGTTTCCATTAGTACCATGTTGCAAGATGAAAAACCAACAGCACCAAGGGTTGGGTAAAATAAGCGGCTCGATCTACATTCTGTCCAATAGTATAGGATCGCAAGGTCTACGTTTTTTGTCAATGATGCCAAGGGGCTGCCTGCGAGAAGTACAGAACGGTGCATCGTTGCATTTGTGCAACAGTAGAATGAGTTGAATATACGATATCTTTGTATTCTTATTTTTCTTATTAGTTCTAATGATGTACTATTTTCTTCATAAACGGAGTAAAAAATATCCGAAAACCCGATGTAATTTTTCTTGTTGTTGCGTTTCCATTGACTTTTTCCGTATTTACATATTCCTAATTTTCCCCATTTTCATATCCTGAAATAAATAGACTTTCCGAATGAAATATAGTTGAATTAATTTTTTTCGGAAAGCTCAATATTTTTTCTTTAAAACGCCGTGCAACAGTTGTGTCACTGATTTTCTTCTACAATTAAGTGAAAATGTTCGATCTGTATGTTATGGAATAACGTAAATTAAAGGATCTGTAAATTAAAGAAAAGAAAATGTATTTTTTTTCTTCTGTAAATTAAAGAAAATCTGTAAATTGAAGAAAAAAAAATTCTTTTTCTTTTCTTTAATTTCGAGATCCAACATTTTTACTTAATCGTAGACGAAAATCAGTTAATTGTTAAATATTCGGGTTCGTGAAAGTTATACCTTAACTGCAAGGAAGTGAACGTATCTTTATCAATTTGATCTCTAACTTGCTGATGATTGTCCGTCTAGAATACAAACTGCATCCCACGATAATCGTTGCTTGGTATGAAAAGTACGTCAGCAATCTTTCTTTTTCTTCTTAATCTGCCTCTTATTCCCTTGTTGAGCGCCGGAGTCACTTTAAATGGAGTCTTGTGCATGGTACTCGTAGGGAGCACATTGGCGACAACGAAAAGGCTCGTGTATACGTACGGGGCTACACGGACAAGACGTCACTTCGTTTTATCACTCGCCAACACCGTTATCGCACTCTCCCAACAGCTCGCTATATGCGTACATAGGTATAGCAAATATGTATATACGTGTCTATGTGTGCATATATATGTATGTATCCGTACATACTCTAAGATAAGAGTCGACGAAGCTGACATAATCAATCTCGAAACTTGACGGGTGAACTCTTTCTCCTTCCTTCTCCTCTCTCTCTCTCTCTCTCTCTCTCTCTCTCTCTCTCTATCTCTCTCTGTCTCTCCTCGGTGATGTGCTGTACGCTCTTGCGAACGTCGCTCAACCTCGATTCACTTCTCCGTGTACTATACTCAAAGGGAGAGCCAGAGAGGGAGGGAGAGAGAAACTAGCGTAGAAAAAAAAAGAAACGTAAAAAGATGCGAAGGGAGAAAAAAAAGTTGTTCGTTGCCTCCAACGAGATAGAAGGAGAAGGAGAGACTCCGTGAGGGAGGAAGCAAGGTTGGCGAGTGGGTGGTAGGACCCCGAATTGAATTTCTCGGTGAACCCGATTACTTCCACTCGATTAGAGGCCCCCGCGAGCTCGCGTTGCACAGAGGATATGTCTCCGGCTCTCTCTCTCTCTCTCTCTCTCTCTCTCTCTCTCTCTCTTTCTCTATCTCTGTCTCTCTCTCTCTCTCTCTCTCTCTGAACAGCCGTGCAAAGCTCGGAGCCATCGCCTCTTTCTACCGAGCAGAGGCTCTGGGATTATCCTAGAAATAGAACCTCCGCTCGTACGTTATGTACGATCCTTATCGACCTACGACGAAAGAGGAAGCATTCGAGGTTATAACGGGTAAATTTCTGTAACCGACGAACTAGCTCTGGGATTTTAGCAATCTGATTGACGCTCTCGTGATTCGAGCAAGCCGCGACTAGGCTGGTCGAAAGAAAAAAAAAAAACGATGACGTATAACCAAGATTGAATACAGGATGGAGGCTAAGAATAAGATGAGAAACACGAGAGCCTATTGGAAATAGAACGGAATCTGTTCGTTGTTGGAATTTTTACCCGAGTCAGATCAGACTGCGGTGCAAAAATGGCGCGATTCTCCCTTGAAATAATCTACTCCTCTTCAGCGCCCTCATTACCGTCGCTGTCGTTACAGAGCGGCTTCAATTTTATCCAAACGGCACTCTTCACCGAAGCACGTCAAGCTCGTGAAATGAACGAATGTACATGGATATAACTATATTGGGTCAGCCTCGATCCCGAGATTCCTAGACAGCATGTACATCTCCGATTGTGATCAAAGTGCTGATGCAGCTCCTCATCTTTCAGATACGAATATCAGGAGAATATTATTTTCATTCACATCGGCAAAAAGCGAGTCTGCAATTTACGAATAAAGCTGACATTAATTTAGTTCGTTGGAGATATAGGTTGAACACCTCGACTTACCCTTAACAATTACTTGAACACATTAACTGACCATGAACGATACCATAGACACGTCAACTCATTTTGATCAATTCGTTGTACACATCTACTTATTTTAAACAATATCGTAAATACGTAAATTTATCTTGACGAATATATTGAATACATCAATTTACCCTGAAAAACACCTTGAACACAACTTATCTTGATAACTTTTAACGATAGAACTCGTGGATCATTTTTTTTACCTCCTAACGACTGGGGCAGATACCCACCCCACGCGTTTCTTGTGGGCGTAATCGTTCCATTAATCAGTAAAAAGGAACATCAGTACATGAATCTTTTCATTTTTCGATGCGGATGAAAATGGTTTGAGGCAAATTCGATTTAATTAAAATGTATTTAGTGAAAAACTCATTCAAACCCGGTTTTTTTCTTCTAATTGACAGATCTTCAAACGTCGCACAGCGTTTTAACGAAGAAACAATGAGCGTATGAAAAAAAAAATTATTTGCACCATATTGTGTCCGAAAAGTATATTAATTTTGTATATATGAAAATAAATCAATGGAAACGTAACAAAAAAAAACTGGTATGCGTGGATACTCCGCGCGCAAGAAGTGAAACTTCGTAGGTACGCGAATAAAAGAAATTTTTTTTATTCCCTGTTTGACGAGAGAGACCACATGTTAGATATATTTAACCAAATACATATTTATACACACATTATCATATGCTTGATTACATTACTCGGTGATTTCCGGATTTGAAAGTCTAAAAAATGATAAAATAGGTTTATGAGAACTGAAATATGCTATAAAAAGTCCTGATTTCAATGTGGGTAAATGACGTGAGAAAACTGCATCAATAGTAGTCCCATACCTCGTAGTAGATCCTGTACGTGAGTTTTTCATCTTTAAAGTTAATTTTTGGTCAAGAAAATCAATCAATGGTTGTACGTGATATGTAGCAAAATTTACGTTGAAATCTCCGCTGAGGTTCATTGGAATTTTATGCAAATCGGACCCAAGTAAAGCCGAACCCTCGACTGTGTACGCCAGCAAGATCTAATGGATAAATCGTATGATTCGTTGAATCGACTGATTAGGCGAGATATATATAGCAATTATTAATATCGGCTGCCCGATTTCCGTGTGGCATTCAGCTACGCAAATTTCTTTAACTGAAGATCAATTTACAGACACCAAGTTCATTTATTGTAGATCGATATTCAAATGCGGCATAGTCATATTTGCTGTATGTCTAGAATTCTGGTAAATTGCTACGCCATCAGCTCTAATCTTGGGACGTTTGAAATGTACGGTACAATTGAAGTTGGATATGTCCACCACTTCTTCATTCGCGAGCCACGTTTCTGAGAGCAGTAAGATGCTGGATCGTTGCACTACTACGTCATATAGATCTTCAGAATGAGCTCGTAGACTTTGACAGTTCAGGGTGATCATTGATAGCCCTGGTCTGCTACCGATAAAGTCTGTATTTTGCTCAGAGTTATCAATGGATTGAGAGAAAGCCTACTAAATTCGTCTCGGAGACTGGTGATTGATGTTGTTCCTCTTCGTCCATGGTAGAATATGTTTTCCTTATCTTTTGAGATGATATAAAATCCTTGGATGCACTTTACTCTCGACAATGCCTCGTAGAGGACTTGTTGAGAATGCGTTTTGTGATATTCATCGACTATCTCGCGAAAAGTCCGACCTTGAGATTTGTGAATTGTCATCGCACAAGCAGATACCAATGGCTGATGATTCCGTTTAATGACGATCGTTTTGTTATTATTTATCGGAATTGTATAAGATCTTCGTCCGACAGGAACAGCTGTGCGACTGAATCTTAACGTCTTTAACTTTAAAAGTTAACGACTTTAAACAGACGTTAACTTTTCCTGTGTACAACCTTCAAGACCATCGTTGAACGTCGATCAATGTTTCTCTATTTTGTCTGAGAAGAATTTATAAGTCTGCGTTACGTTCCCATTGACAAATTTCCAAGCTTCGCATCATACGTCCTCCATCATCCCTAGTTATACCTATCGAATAGAGACAACGACGAAGGTAGGGTAGGGAGGGGCATGTTGAGCAAGTTTGTAATTATTGCCCTGTAATTCCTCAACAGTCGACCGTATAAAAATGATACCTACCTTGGTCAATTGGAAATTTATCTGGGAAAAAACGTCTATAGACGAAATTCCTGTCATCTTTATTGTTCCACAGATAATCGCTCGCAAATGACTAAGGCCATATTTGCTCAACCTGCCCCGACAGTGGGGCAAGTTGAGCATGTTTATGAGGTAAGTTGGGCAAAGTAGGAATTGCATTAAAAAATCAGACGTATGCAGCATGAGTTGGTACAATGCAGTAATAAATCAACGGTTGCTTGTTAATTAGTTAGCTTTTGAAACATTAACATTAATTGCAATGAACTTTGAAATATTTTTTCCCATACTATGGCAGCAGAAAATCTTCCAATCGCGTTTTTTATACTTTTGGGTGATGGCGCGATGTGTTCCCCTCCGCCGGTCCTATCAACAAGACAATCTGACCTTTTTCTTCATCATTGAATCCAATCGATGAGCTTGCTTTTACGAATTAATTCTGAATCCTCGGACCAGTGGGAACTTCTCAGTTCCTCCTGAATACACCCGTCGGACCTCGTGGTATTATGGTAATCATGACGGTGAGTGCTTCGCTCAGAACGCCACCCGAATATTGGATTCGCATCGTCGATAGGCTTACTAGAGCAGAGTACATGTACCGACGATGCATTAATTAACCAATGTCTCTTGATTTTATTCGGGTCAATGGATGGCGTATTCGCGCATGTCCCCCGCGCTTGTTACCTCGCCAACCGAAACGGATGATGGATGAAGCCGGAAAGTTTTCGTTTGGCGCGAGCAACGTGACTGCGAGAGGGGAAGCGCGACCAGGGCGAGGGAGGGGGGGGGGCATCCAATCCCCATCCCTTCGCTTGGTATAATAACGCGGATGCGTTAACGTTACGGTCACGTTAATCAAGAGCAATCGGCCCTCACCCTTACCGATCTAACCCCACCAGACCTTCGTTGTTATACCCTTTTACCTTCCTTCATCCGGAACCGATGGACACGGTAAAAAGTTTGTCGCAAATTTCCTGCTGCCTGACTTATGCGCGACGCGCGTATCGCGTGTTCCCAGCACCACGGTAATCATCCTTTTTTTTGCAGATCTCAGAATGAGATTGCACTTATCAAACGCACCATCACCGATGCCTGGAAAGCAATTGGTCGCTAGTGTGGCAGTTGACGATCGCGGCTTTGCCCAGTTTTTTTATACACCGACAGAAAAGTGTTTGGTATTTATAACAAAAAAATGCCCATGGTAAGAGAGAGGGTAGTAAAATTCCCTATAGTTTATTGACACCGTAATCATGGTATAGCTGACACAACTATCTATTGATCCCGAAATAACTATTAACTACTGTAGAGGGCTTGACAATATAGATTTTGTTAAGGTATTACTGAATGGATACTGAAAAATGGCCAAAATTCTTGACAATTTGACGAATTATAGTTCTTGATGGAATAATAATACATTAAGGCCTTAGGTCATTCTAGAGGCCAAAAAGGGCATATTTTGTGATTTTTTTTTCAGCGAAACCATAAAATAAATCGGAATTACAAAATAGGGGTTTTATTATACACGTAATTGACTATACAAAATTATTTTTTCACAGCGATATGTGTCAAATTGGCGACCGTGCCGCATTTTTCCGATGACGCCTTTTTTCTGGACGGTCAACGGCCGGACCAACAGCTCCTATAATTTTTGAGTTATGATGAGACATTAAAGTTTTTTCGATTATTTATAAGAATAGCTATAGAAGTACAGAGGATTTTTTTCATATATTGTTTTTTGTCAAAATGGCGCATTTCTAAAATAAAAAGTATAAAATGCCATGAGAAAATCGTCAGAAAATTGTTTATAAAAAAGGAACTATTCAATATAATTTTAAAAATCCTACGTAGTGCCCCAGAAAATGTAATTCTAAATATACAGTTAAAATTTCAAGTGCATCGGTTGAAATTTGTTTGAGTTTTGTTATGAGTCCGGCCGACTTGAAAAATGTAGTTTTGAGATAACCGCGTTTAAAGTTAGTAGAAAGTCACGACATGAATGAAGAGGGCTTGCGCTAGAATTCGAAAATCCAGTACTTAGAGATTTTTCACATTTTTAACAAAAAAAAATCGATTTTTGCTAAATCTAATTAATTTAGAACTTCACACTAAATTATTTAGTAGTTAAAAAGATATGAATTTAACACGGGCGCTTGGGAAAACAGCTTCTTCAGATGTTAATGTAGGTTCGCTTCCGTGTGAAATATTTTCTTTGGAAGAAATCATTTTAGGAGATCAGGGAATGACGAATAATGATAAAAAATCATTGAGGTATAACTCCCAATGGAGTATTTAAAGAAAAAATTATTTTGGATTTATCGAATATTCTACACATTTAGTAGACGTATCATACAATGCGATATTAATCATTTATAAACATCGTCGCAAATCACAAGCAATATTTTTTATCAATGTATATATATTTTGGTCCTGTTCACTATTAGGATCTTGGGGGAATTATTTTTTTTTTAAGTTCAAGCAAATATCCATTTTACGAAAACCTACTATACTAAATAGCATTGAACAATCAACGTGTGCTCGTAAGATTATTGGTTGCAATTTAACGTGTGTGCATAATTTACGCAACTACTAAAATATCAATAAGCAGTACTGTACTTTAGGCAGTAACCATGGCTATGAAATATTATTGTCCCCTCAGTGAGATATAAAATATTGTTAAAATATGCTTGAAAATACTATTCACTTCTCTCAGTGTACAGGAAAAAAGCGTGGACCATGGGAACTTGTCAAGGTACAGACTTGTCTGCTGCTAATGCGGTTGGCTATCAAGAGTCTATGAATGCCACAGTCTGTTGATAGGCACAAGTTGGTACGACTGGCAATGGTTTGCTTGAAGATAAAGCCTATCGTTTCTCGATTGGACCTAAAGACAATTGGGTCATAGAGGCCCACATTAACTGATGGTTTTTGGTCAACAGTAAAGAACGTAAACTAGCTGTCTTGAGTTTCACATACCTGCGTTACCACATTACTTCGCACACATGCGGACACACATTTGGAGCAAGCTACCGGCTATGAGTTCTCATTCGATTGAAAGTTCACCTGACGTATCTGTTTACATTTCTCATGCGCCAAATATACTCTATATTCCATTGTGCATTGTACCTCATAGGAATGATTGTTCCGGATATCCGGAGCCGGATATCTATTCCGCTTCTAATAACCGAGTTGGCCGTGGTGGTATTCAGATTGGAATGGATCGGCAATACCTCATTCCCGCTCGTCCCTATACATCACCATTTCTAGCGAACTCGTCTTCTGTGATCAAAATATATGTATGACTACTGACAAAGCCCGGTTGAATTCGTCACCTTCATCATCAACATCATCATCACCATCATCATCATCATCATCACCATCATCATCTCTATCCGTCCATCCATTCGTCGCTATCCGTTCTTCGGTGCTTCAACGATTCCTGGCTCTTCTTTCTCTGTCGGACGACATCACGTGGCAAGGCGCTGAACACAGCGCGGCACAAACCCATCCACAAGCCTTGACGATTCGTCCCTCCATCGAGTCACCGACGCGGCATCCTCGCTTCCACCACGCAAACGCAAATACACTAACACAATGTCGGGACTGGTCTATATCCTCGAACCTCGATCCGAGAGAATCGGTTCGCATTAGCATGTTATTGGAAGGTTGTTTACTCCGGGTTAATCACGACCGCCGACGGTGGTGTTGGGGACCCCCAGGATGCAGTAGCACGATGAACACCTCACCGTGGATCACGTCACCCCGATGATATTCTCTCTGATACTCATACGTATGGGACATTTCAGTCGATTTTTCAATGTTTGCCGCTAATCCACCAACGTTCCACTGTCCGGCTCACTTTCCACAGTAACAGCGGATATTTTCTTTACACGTTTAGGGGAAGGTGGGGGAAAATGGGGTACTTGAGACAAAAATATTTATATGTACGAAATCAACGGCTTCATTAACTCTTCGTGCTCACACTTCCAAATTCAATCACGGTGGTCACACTTGGTCGATTCTACCAAGTGAGTTTTCAAAAAAAAGTATTGTGACCAAACTATCCGTCCGAAGTGGTTAAAAAAATTACGGAACATGCTTTGAACTTTCTAAATGATGTACGAAAAATTTATTTATAAGAAATAAAATGGCGACATGGTGAGAAATATTCATAAAGAGGTGAAAACGCAAAGAAGACACTGTTTCGCTAAAAAAATCACAGTTCCGTAAATTTTCAACATTTTTATCGAAAATTTGGACATGATACTCCTTAGATATGTTACTTTTGGGAAAAAAAATAATAGCATAGTTCGCGTTCCAAAAAAAAGTATTTATTCCGACATGTGAAGAGGGTCGATTTTATGGTATGAGGATACTTGAAACTCCTGATAAGATGGTGAATACAGACCCATTCGAAGCCGGGAACTATTATATATTGACGCCAAAAGTTGATCGACGGGTCGATTCTACCCAGTATGACCACGAAGGGTCAATAAACTTTTTATTCAAACCTTTATCGAAATTGTCCGAAAAACATTGAAAATTGAATACTTTAATAACATTGCCACTAATCTATGATATAAAAGTTCGTGTAGGTCGTGGACATTACCTCACTACACATGAGTATTTAATAAGAAAATTAATAAGAAGTCAGTCAAAAACTGTTTTTGTTAGCCACAACGCTAAAACAAGCAACATACTGTTTAACTCAAGTACAGTAACTGAACAATGAACGAATGACGCCGCTGTCAATTTTTGCGTGCTTGTCACATACACAAGCGAACTTTCCGTTCTGCCCCGAGACTAATTTTGCCTCATCTTTCCCTACGTCACAGACTTCCTCTTCGTTATTCTGGAACTTTGAAGAGCCGCGAGAATGATAACCCGATGATCGATTCTGTAAAGAAAAACAGTAACCATTCCTGCCGCTTCGAATCAATATTTTCGAGATTACTTCCCACCAATGATCTCTCGGAAGATCGTAACGTCCACGAGTAATCTTCCAAGCATGTATCAGGATTTGAACATTGCTCAGGCACACGTATACCAACAGCCATATGGACACGCAGAGCCGGCTAGTCTTCTTTGCCGAAAAAAAACGTTGTTGCGTGCCAGGCTGGGGTAAAATCCAGGACCGTGAATTCCTCGGCAGGTTTATTGGAAAGGATCCGGTGACGTTGATAGGTGAAGGGAGTTAATTAAACGAATAAATAATGCACCAAAGCTCGGCGAGAGAGAATTCGTATGGGGAATTTACCAGATAGCTCGACCACTTCCACCCAGTCTACGCTTCCGATTGACCAGTCGCTTTTTGGAAGGCTCTCCCTTCTCTTGTTTCATCATTTGCAACTAAGTTGCGCCTTGTTGTAAACGACTCTACACAGAGTCGTGGTGGAAAGAGAACGAGATTGTTGATACGCGTTCTTTTACCCTTTGTCGTACGTGCATCCCCTTCACATCCGGCCCTCAATCACTCTTTCTCGCGGTAGACTCATTGTCCTTTCAACACGAGAAGGCTATCTGCCCTTTTCTCGCAACATTCGACTCCCTCGTCGTTATTACGCGGCTCTTGTGTTGTTGCCACTTTGAATATTTTTTTTTTGTTCTCGCTACTTCCGCGCGCTCTTCTTCTCACTCTTTCTCTTTCTCTCTCTATTCGTAGCTTTATAAAGCACAAGGGCTCTCGATGTGACGGCAATTCGCGCTCTCGTGTATCGCGTGTCATTATACACGGCTCGCCTAGACCGTTCATTAAAGGGGTGATCCGGTGGAAAGTGCAAGTGGGTTGTTTATCGAAGGCTATACGCCAAGGCTACGGATGTTCGATACCTACACATATGTGTGCCTGTGTACGTGTGAATTTGCGTACACGCTAAAAGACAAACTTCTCCAGTTGTGATTGCAGCACGGTAGCGTTAATGACAATTTACGAGGCTTTCTCTAGCACTCCTAGCAATGAATCTCTCATCGATGTATATATGGTTGCAGTAAATATTTCAGGAACGTTGGTACTCTGTTACGCTTAGGATTGGATTAGGTAAATTAATTGTTGGTATTGAACATTACGCACGATCGACACGCGGTACTGGCTTGATCCAATACTCGGATGGATGACCGCTGAGCCAATGGATGATCGCTGAGCCTAATTGAGTGCTCGTGGATATCTGAGCGCGCTTGGGAGTCGAGCGGAGAGTCTTTATCATTTATATATGGTACATACCGTTCGAAGGAATCCAAATATTAGTTCGAAATTTTCAGGGTGTATTCTTAAGATATTTTGCTAACGATTTATGCAATAAAAAAATGGATTTTTTGAAGCATCTAAAGTGGTTGCCCGCCGTAATGGAGAATTAAAAAAAACCTATACAAAAACGCCTTGGCGAGACTACTACCTGAAGTAGAAATATATGGAGGGTTCCAATAGCGGGCCTTCTTTCGATTACTCTTATCAAAAAGAAGCATCAAAGTTCGTACCAACCGTAGCTGCGCCAGGACAAAAATTAGTGTCAACTTGGCACGGGCTCGTTAAGTTAACGTACTGTGGACGTTCGAATTCTCACGGGAGCATTAACAAATCTCGCCGAAGAACGGGTTTTGCGTCCCCTAGTTAAGGGAGGCTACGCACGCGAAACAGCATTCTGAATGAAGTTTATACGACGAACCTTCGAGACCGGAAGACAGGCACTCGTGTATATAGTTGGCGAGACTAAAGTTACTCGTGAGAAACTCCATTAGGGGCAGGGGGGGGGGGGTTCCGCTGTTCTCTCCCCGTTTTACGCATGGCAAATTCCACTAGGAAAATTGCTATATGCTCAGTTTTCCACGGGGATCATCGAGAAATGGCGCGGCAACATTGCGATCGGCAAAAGACTCGTCTTCTCTCTCTCTCTCTCTCTCTCTCTCTCTCTCTCTCTCTCTCTCTAGAGGGTCGGTAAACCACCAATAAAAAAAAGATACGATTGAAGAGACCACGAATAAGCTAGAATACCCTCGGGTTGAAAATAGTTGGACCGTCACTTGCTATACCAGGTGTACAAGTATGAAATTCGGATTTCAGACAACAGATGGTGCACCAATGCAGTTTGTGCTATAAAGATTTGACACTGCGCCATTTTGTTGTGTCATCAACAAGTGTCAGACACGCACGAGTGATAAATTGGAAAAGTGTGTGCATAGTGTTGTGTTGTGTTCAATATGTCGAAATTTATACCGAACAAAGAGCATTCGCGGACAGCATTAATTTTTTGTTTTCATTTGAAGAAAACTGCTGCTGAATCATACCGATTACTTCGAGAAGATTATGGTGAACATGCTCCATCGCAAGATACGTGTGAACGATGCTTTCGGCGTTTCAAAAGTGGTGACTTCGATGTTGCAGACAAGGAACATGGAAAACCGCCAAAAAAAATACGAAGATGTGGAATTGCAAGCATTGTTGGTCGAAGATGATTCGCAAACACAAAAACAACTCGCCGAGCAATTGGTCGTTAGTCAACAAGCTGTTTCCAATCGGCTACGAGAGATGGGAAAGATTCAGAAGACCGGTAGATGGGTACCACATGAGTTGAACGACAGGCAAATAGAAAAGTGCAAAAGCACATGTGACATTTTGCTCGCTCGGTACAAAAGGAAGTCATTTTTGCATCGTATAGTTACAGGGGATGAAAAGTGGATTTATTTTGAGAATCCCAAGCGCAAAAAATCATGGGTAGACCCAGTTGCACCATCCACATCGACCGCAAGACCGAATCGCTTTGGCAGAAGGACGATGCTCTGTGTTTGGTGGGACCAGAGGGGTGTGGTCTATTATGAGCTGTTAAAACCTGGGAAAACGGTTAATACTAAATGTTACCAACAACAATTGACCGATTTGAACCGTTCGTTGCTTGGAAAAAGGCCAGAATACCGAAAGAGGCAGCACAAAGTAATTTTTCTTCATGACAATGCTCCATCACATACGGCAAAACCGGTTCGCGACACGTTGGAAGCACTCAGCTGGGAAGTTCTACCCCATGCGGATTACTCACCAGACTTGGCTCCTTTCGATTACCACTTGTTTGCATCGATGGCTCGCGCACTTGCTGAGCAGCGCTTTGGTTCGTACGAAGATGTGAAAAAATGGCTCGATGAATGGTTCGCAGCAAACGGGAAAGATTTTTACTGGCGTGGTATTCACAAATTGCCCGAAAGATGGGAAAAATGAATAACAAGCGATGGAGCATACTTTGAATAAAGCACTTTTTATCATTCTTCCGAATTTAACGTGTTTTTTTTTTAGAAAAAAATCCGCATTTCTTACTTGTACACCTGGTAAAAATCTTCGATCGCTGAAACACTAATATCCCTTTTATTCGTACTTTCGCCTCTTTTTTTTGTATACACTTTTTTCGTTGCCTTTCGTCGTGGGCTTTCCGAAGAGAGATAGATAGATAGATAGTTTAATTAGTGCTCCAGGATATTAAGTATCCTCTGGCACACAGACCATAAATACAATACATTACAAATTCTTTTTCTGTTTTTCACTCGATACAATACAAAAACCTTATAACTAACTAAGAGAGAGAGAGAGAGAGAGAGAGAGAGAGAGAGAGGGAGAGAGAGAGAGAGAGAGAGGGAGAGAGAGAGAGAGAGAGAGGGATCGAGCAAGTTTTCCATAATGTTCCAGCTACACTCCGTCATATCCATAATAAGCCCTGCCAAAGCTCTCATGCAATATGAATAAAAGCATTTTCCCCGAGGGAAGCGGAAAAAAAAACACTCTGTTATCATATAATTTTGAGAGCGAAAGATTAATGCGGTCCAGCCGGGCGATAGGGCGTACATTTCTTTTTTTTTTCAACCCACCCAAAATGCAAATGAATATTGTAAATTACGTTTTTATAATTTATAAGTTTATAACGTTAAACGGAATACTTGCCGTACCGACGGAGCCAAAGTACATCAGAGATAAAAAAAAACTCCGTATATTCATGATATTGAAATTTGCATCGTTGGAGTGCAGCGAAATATTTATTTTTTCTAGTTTCCAAACTCCTCCTGAGTGATCGAAGCTTTAAAAATCACGCGATCATTTTTTCGGCTCGTTGTTTAGCGATCAACAACCCCAGTCGATAAAGTAGGACTTTCCATAAGAATTAAAATAAGGAATTGAAGAAAAAAAAATTCGTTGCATTCCAACGATGCAGACTTCGAGCCAATATTCCGGTTTTCATGAAATACGATGGCCTGATTTAACGCGCATTCACTGACAATGAAGCTAATGAAAGATTCATCGAGTCGAAATGCTCGATTCGTGTCACATGTGCGCCTCTCACAAAATAAATCCTTATCTAGCGGAGCGGTAAAAGTTCTTTACAAATCGATAACGAGTTTCGTTGATTTTTTTTATTCGAAATGAAAATTCTGGAGCCCGAGAGGGCGGTGAACGAACGGAACGGTAGGGTGGGAGGGGTGGTGGAATGAAAAAATCATAAAGGATGAAAACGTCCATTGATAAGAGATAGGACGAGAAAGTTTGGTCATCGCGTTAACGCACACGGCTATTTCGAGATGGGAATTCGTTTTTTTTTGTTTGCCAAAATAAAAGGGCGAACAATCATCGAGCCTGTCGAATTGAAGGACAGCCGTGAAAAAAAAAGAGACGGACGTTATTGCACCACAGCCAGCTGGATGTTCATGTACGCATGATTTCAACTTCGTAAATCATTATTTTTATCAGCCTCATCCAGTGCGGATTTCCGTTTTTCACTTCATAAAAAACTTCATAACTGAGCCCAGTTTTTGCTCTCTTTCACTTTCCGTCTCTCCCATTTGCTCTCCAATTCCCTTTTCGTCGTTGTTGGTGATGGGAAAAATGGCAAGGCACTCGAAACGCATGAAACAAATAGAAAAATGTCGAAGGGCGGGGGTGAGGGACGAGTGAGAATGAAAATAAAATAGAATCAACTGGCAACAATGCTCGTTTGGAGAGCGCGCGCGTTTACAGGACGAGCATAGTCCGGACCGGAAGTGGAGTTTCGTTCGTGGGCTGGGAATGAAAAAAAAAATACTGGCTGCTTTCCAGATACAGAGTATTATTATTTTTTTTTCTTTACGTGCACCTCTAATTTTGATACATCGTCACACATCGCAATAGCTTCCTTTTTTCGCATACGGGACCTTCCACGTCAATCATCGACCCGTTCAATGACGAAATCAGCAAGGGGTCAATGCGTAAAAAAAACCCTTATTTACTAAAAAAAAATCATTTGCAATTGTCAATTTTTTTTCGTAAAATTTTACGCTGATACTCTTGAGGTATGATAGTTTCAGGATAAAAAATAGCTCCATAGTGGGCGTTTCAAAGAAGGTATTTATTTTTATATCTGAAGAGCCATTTCGGAGTAAAATAAAGAACGATAATCATGAAAAATAAGCGATTTATTATTTTGAAAAAAGTGGCGTCAACAACTTATAATAATTTTGGCTTAAAGTTGCGCTCGGGGTCATTTTGACCCCGAGTGCAACTTTATTGCGATTTTGAAAAAAAGCATATTTTCTGTATTTTTTTTTAAATATAATATAAACATTATTTTATTCAAAATGTTAAGCACATAAAAGAGCAACATTTCAACAATATTTAAAAAAAAATCATCTAAAAATTTGGGAAATTCAGCCAGTGGGACCTGGTTTCCGGAGACCACTCAAAAAAAAGTGTCCTCGTGGTGGCTAGGATAACTTATGATAGCTTTATCTGAAATTGAAAAACCACATTTTTTTCTGTTAATAGATAAGTATAGCTCGTGATTGAACGAAGGATTTTTTTTTTTTAATTGAAATTTGAATTTTTGGCACAGTTGTATGCAAAATAGTTAAATTTTTGGTACAATTTACACTACGTTTAGCCTTGTAAAATTAGTTGTAATCGAAAAAAAAACCTTCGTTCAAACACTAGTCAATGCTATTTTGAAGAAGTGTGCAAAATTTCAACAAGATTGGTTCATTAGTTTTTGAGAAATCGTGTCCACCAACTTCAAAAATAGTTTTTTTGAGAAAAATGCGTAGTTTTTTGATAAAAATGGTCTTTCCCTACGGGGGGAATTCCCAAAAGCTCTCTCTCCTAGACTTTTACTCCAATTGACTCAAAACTTTGCGAGAATATTCTAGACATATTGTACTATTAATGTCTAGAATACCGGAAACCAGGTCCCACCGGCTGAATTTCCCAAATTTTTCAATGAAATTTTTAAAAAATATTGTTGAAATGTTGCTCTTTTATGTGCTTAATATTTTGAATAAAATAATTTATATATTATATTTAAAAAAAAGAGAAAATATGCTTTTTTTGGCTTCGAAACCCACGTAACTCTTTAATTCCCCCTAGTGTACATTACGGAGTGCCAAAAAATAGGAGTGATGAAGCAGACCGAAAAAAGGAATATAAACCGTTACCAGAGACTTTTAACTTTAAAGGGCCAGTCCACTTTGGAGCCACGAAAAAAGGCTATTTTGAGGATTTTATAAACGATATGAATATAAAAGTTGTTGGGCTTGATAAATAAAGTCTTGAAATACATTTTTAAAAAATTTAATTCAGTTTTATTCATTTTTAAGTACAAAAACTATAGTTTAACGCAACGCCTAAAAAATAGGTGGGCTAGGTAGCTCCATCACAACTCGGCAACGGCTTGTCTGAAACAAAAAAATCAAAGTCCATTAGATTCAGTATGACACCAGCTACAAAATGACCCTCGGATATAAAGTTTTATCAAAAAATAAAAAAATGGCAGATGAAAAACGAAAAAAGTAAAAAAAAACGCGTTTTTTTGGCAGTTTTTCGCAACAAAAAAAATAGTAAAAATCAAAATTTTGAAACCATCGAGGGTCATCTTGTTGCGAATCATGTTTACAATATGTGGTTCAAATTTCAAGAGAATCGCTTTATTAGTTTTAGAGATACGATGGAGCTAGATTTTGAAAACGTTGTTTCGAGAAAAACGCGTTTGAAGTTTATACTATGAAAAACTCTTACCTAAACTCAATCGGCAATATTGACACAATATTGACACAATATTTCTGAATGTATGTACTTTCGTAAACAGTAAAAAAAAAATCGATTTTTTGAAATTTTCAAAGTGGACTGGCCCCTTAACACACTGCGCAATACGTAAAACCTGTCACCAGGATACCCTTTCACTTTGGTGATGTAAATTATTTATATGAGTCTTACAGTTACATGCCCTTTCGTTATGGCAAAACTACCAAAAGCCCCTATTCCAAGGCCTTTTTCCTTCTAAATGTGCGGTAAAAAAAAAAAAACTCAACTTCACCGCTTCGTTATTTATCAAAAGTCTGCACAGTCGAGATTACGAAGCTCTCGTGTTCGCCGTGGAAAACCGAACGTACCCGGTAGTTTACGTATCATGGATTTATATCAAAGGTGGGGAGCATGCATCGGGCTACCAAACTCGTACAGCATAAACTCAAAGTATTACGTGGTCGTTGTGCTCTCTTCGAGCTTTTCCCTGCAGAAAAGTGGAGAAAAGAGGATCGTCCGGTCGAAGAGATTTGTACTACTGGCAGTCTCATTCGAATTCCATCGAGTTTCCCGGTCCAGTGCTCGCGAACAGTGAAAATGGTGAGCTGCCGAGAGAATGTTTCGAATAATGCAGACGCACAGACGAACACACACACACACACACGCGCGCTGGTCGGTTCGCGGGAAATTTCAACGTCGATATTTAGCAGCATTCAAACGACGCGATGACTCTTTTTGTGCAACCAGCACATACCGTGCGGCCTCGACAAACCCGAAAACTCTTGATGACATTCTCCGTTGGCTGCATTCGCTCTTCAAAAGGACGCGAAAATTCCACTTATGGTTTTCGCCCAATGGAACGCGGCGAGGATCATTGAAACGAAATGTGGTCTCTGGCGTCGGAATTGATGCTGCGCTGCTAAAATTCGGGCCATTGTCGAATTGAACATTTGGCTTTTGACCGGTGCCACACACCGTGATGATGAAAATAAAAGGATGAGGAATGATGAAAACTCCGCTTCGATAATCAAAAGCTTCGATAACTAATGCCAAACTGATTAATTGGAACGTCATAAATATTTGGGATATTCGCCTAATTATTGTACATATTGCAGCCAACTGTTCGGAGGCTCTTTATTCGAATTTACTCATTTACGATCCGTATAAATGAGCTTTCGAATCGAGAATAAAATCCACATCGTTGAAAATACTCATGTGAATTATTGGACGGTTTTAAACGTAAACTTTGAAGTTCGTGAAATATATATTCGAAATAATTGAACGAAAAAAAAAAATGAATATCGAGAGTGCAGTGTTGTAGTACTCTTCCAATTGCGCGAGAGTCTGACAACGTAGCAACCTTTACTACTTAAGGGGCCAGTCCACTTTGGAGCCACGAAAAAAAGGATATTTTCGCGATTTGTTTTTTTAGGATTTTATAAAAGATGTGAATATAAAAGTTGTTGGGCTTGATAAATAAAGTCTTGAAATACATTTTAAAAAAATTTTAATTCATTTTAATTCATTTTAAGTACAAAAACTATAGTTTAACGTAACGCCTCAAAAATAGGTGGGCTAGGTAGCTCCATCACAACTCGGCAACGGCTTGTCTGAAACAACAAAATCAAAGTCCATTAGATTCAGTATGACACTAGCTACAAAATGATCCTCGGATATAAAGTTTTATCAAAAAATAAGAAAATGGCAGATGAAAAACGAAGAAAGTAAAAAAAAAAAACGCGTTTTTTTCGCCGTTTTTCGCAAAAAAAAG
>OZ010717.1:30413551-30442426 GCA_963932345.1 Ophion ventricosus | reverse complement strand
GGAATTCTTTTTTTTTTTAATTTTGTATAGCACAAATGTTTTTTTCCTGAGTTTTTTTTTATCTTACGTGCTTTTGTATAATCATTATAGTTATTAAAAAAAAAATTGAAAACAACATTCGTACCTGCATTTACTTGCTTCCTTATCGACTATTAGTAATAAAACGATTAAACCAAAAACAAAGAAAACAAAATTATAAACTTTCGGCGATTATCGAGATAAAATCGTTTAGGGTTATAGCAAAAAAAGTTTCACTTGCACTGGGGCTTTGTAAAACCGCATCCAATTTTTTTTTTAATTTTCACACGATTACTTCTATCACATATTCCACAATGTTGAAATAAATAATCATGGATATTTATTGGTGGATCCAGACTGGCAGGTACTTTTAAGATTTGTCACAATGGGCTAATTAGTATGCTCGTGCTGATACACTCGGACGAAAAAGTGACTTTTATAGTAATCGGACGAATCAATCCGTCTACGTAGCTTTGGCGAATAATCGCTCAAAATAATTGACCCTTGAGCGTAATATTTCTTCTGAATCATCCTGTACTTATAATTCGCATTTGCACCAACGTGTAAGTTAAAGAGCTAAGTATAGCCAGGGGAACGCGATACGTGGTGACTCGCACGTTCCACACCGTAAAAATTTCACTTTCGGCCAGAAAGCACAACTCGTTGTCGCCGTTGTCATCGTCACCGTTGTCGTTTTGCATAGGCTCTCTCTCTCTCTCTCTCTCTCTCTCTCCCTCTCTCTCTCTCTCTCTCTCTCTCTCGCTCTCTCTCACTCTATCTAAGTATCTTCTTTCCCTCTGTCTTTCTCGCTCCACGGTCGCGTGTCGGAACGTTCGCGTGCCACTAATTGTTTGCTGCTACTGGTGGTGCACAGAGAAAAGGGAACCCCCCGTGCCACACTGGACTCGCGATAAATTATTGTTGTCGGGAGGGAGCGCGAAGCACCCTCCGTGAGGATTACAATGTGAGTTTGGTTTCTCTTCTGCTGCATGTGAAGAGAGAGAGAGAGAGAGAGAGAGAGATATATGAATACCCAAGTCGCTTGTCGGGGAGTCTTTCTAAACCAGCCACGACTGGTGACTAGTGTTTTGCTGCATTAACAGTAGAAAGCTCCTCGCACTTTCCCTCCCTTATCCTCGGGGAGTGCGGGAGGAAGAAACTCAAGGTGTGAGTGATGTGCATGAATCCTCAACCGCATTAGGTATACGTTTACCTTTTCAAAACTTTAATGTATACGACCTGAACTTTTTGAGTTCCTTCCCGGCCGAAAGTTTTGGGTTACAAGAGCTTTCAAATGTGCTACATGCTGGCTGGTATCTTTCATAGCGAGCCAGTGGAAAAAGTTGGAAGGAAAATATTGGTTGCTCGTGTACTGGAGGAAAATATTTTTATCGAAACTCATCACGTAATATTGCTTCGTGTATCTAACGTCTACGAGTGTGGAGTAATCACGATAAAAAAAAATGGAAAGCACACTGAGAGATGGTATTTTGAACCATATTTTGTATTTCCCTTTAGGGGACAATAATATTTTATAGCCATGGTTACTGCCCAAAATACAATACTGCTTATTGATATTTTAGCAGTTGTGTAAATTATGGGGGCCGGGTTGAAATTCCGAACTTTGAATGATCAGAACGCGCAAAATTCCGAATTTATTAGCAAATACTCTATACTTCTGGAAATATATAATTCCAAAAGTGTGTAAACAGAATTATCATGTAACCGAAAATAATAGTACACTGAGGAATTAAATGACGATAATGATGGGACCGACTGATAAAGCGTCGACACGAAAACGCAGCACATAAAACAAGTATCAACTTTCCATAATTAGAGAGTCCACAGTTACGAAAAATTGTAGTGTTAGAAATTCGAGTTCCTGAATGGCGAAGGTTTGTACAGGAAAAAAGTGCCGAAAATAAGAATATCGATAAGAATCATCGATAGCTAAACATTCTTACATTATATGTTCGCAATAAAGCGCGAAGGATGATGAAAACTCTGAAAAAATTCTACCGCGAAAGGTCAAAATTCTGAAAGAATTTTACCCGAAAGACCAAAACTCCGAAAATCTGAATACCGTCAAAATAAATGGTGGTGCTGTCATCTAAACGCGTTAGGCTAACTTACTATCTGCTTTATGTGTGAATTTTCGGAATTTAGTAGAAATATTGTCAGGCTGGCCTGATATTTGACCCGGGCCTGATCAAGTTGTAGTACGGAGGCCTTATTTAAGACATGCCTTAATTTGCCCGATCCGGCTGGTGTCTTGCGATAGTCAGGCAACTGGATGTACGTTCTCCTCCAGTTGCCTGATCCGGCTAGATTCAGGCGCTAGGTCGAGCAACCGGACTTACGGCTTACTTCAATTTGCCTAATTCGGCTAGCTTCAGGCGATGGTCAAGCAGTCGGACAGCGTAGGTTACCGAACAATGGTAAGTTGACTGCGTAGTTTAGTCCAGTGAATGTGATGCCATCGGTGCATATTCAATCAAATGTCTAAGAGAAAGTGTTATTTATTTTCTACATGCATCTACGTGAAAAATGTATTTGATAAATAAAAATTGATATTCAGTTTAAAAAATAAACTATTAGCGTTAATTATAATGTCGTGCCTTTCTCTCTTTTAAATATGCGTGGTATTTTTTATTTCAGGAATAATTAGGACATCCTAAACAGGGCTCCATTGCATCATATTGACTAGGCCATGATTTTTCATTTTGATCAAGCCTTTCTAAATCAAGCTCTGATCAGGCCTTGATTTTGTACCCTGATTAGGCCTTGATTTTTTACCCTGATCAGGCCGAAATCAGGGAGTGTCACAAAAATGATCAGGACTTGATCAAGAATCCTGATCAAGGCCGGAAAAAGAAATCAGGATGCCTGATCAGGCCTTTATTGTAGCCGGAGCAAGATTTCTACTCGGGTGTATATTTCTTTACACTATCAAAAAATAATTCCTCCAAGAACCTAATATCCAGTAGGTCTAAAATAAACATACTTTGATAAAAATGTTGCTTATGATTGGCGACGATGTTTATAGTGATTTATACCCTATCGTGTGATACGTCTATCAAATGTATAGAATATTTCATAAATCCAAAATGAAAAAAAAACTCAATTCAAAGTTCTATCTTAATGATTTCTTTATCATAATTCGTAATTTCTTGATCTCCGGAAATGCTTTCTTTTGA
This sequence comes from Ophion ventricosus, assembly GCA_963932345.1. Lineage (NCBI taxonomy): Eukaryota > Metazoa > Arthropoda > Insecta > Hymenoptera > Ichneumonidae > Ophion > Ophion ventricosus. The sequence goes on along the minus strand of OZ010717.1, from coordinate 30,439,211 downwards.
AGACAATATTTTGTCGACACATGAAAGCGGACCTACAACTTACCTACATTTTTTATAAAGTTTTTATTTTTGTTTGGGTAGCCATACAGATTTCGGTTTTTTGTTGCATACAAATTGATCTTACAAATAGAAACGCATCTTAATAATGAGATTATAGAAAAATTTTGGGCTGTTGGGATAGACGCGATCAGCGTCTACCAGTTTTATTATTTCGATTATGCAATAGGGTTGTAGATAATGTTTGAAAAGTTCTTTCCGCATCGTAAAATATCACCCGATCAACATCTGGATAGAGTTCACGGTTGGGTTTGTTTGGGTTCGATCTGTCGCCGCAATCCCGCACCCGTGTTCGACGAAGCTTTTCCTCCCCCCCCCCCGCCATGGTATTCGGGTTAGAAGTTCTCGCTGTTATCTAGATGGTGAGAGAGAAATGCAGTAACGGCATCGAGCCAGACGCCGCGACGTCTTATTGAATGTATAATTCAAATTTCATCGTATGAATAATGTGCAATGATGTGCCGGGTAGAGCCGAGACAAGGAGAACAACAGAGGAAAAGAGAGAAAGAGTTGGAGAGAGAAAGAGAGAGAGAGAGAGAGAGAGAGAGAGAGAGAGGAGAGAAAAGATGTGGAAAGGTGTCAACAGAAAGAAGGAGGCAAGTTCTGCTGTTGCAAACACAGGATGATAAATAATAAAGGCGAGGTCGTCCGTTGCCATCTTCATTCCTGTCTTTTACTATCATCGTTCCACTTTCTTTTATTCTCTGTATTTTCCTCTCTTAATTTCTCTTTCGTTTCCTCTCTATCGCTCCCTCTGAGTCTGTCCTTGCCTATATCTCGCTCCCTTAGTACGTATTCATTTTGGCTCATTTGGTTGCGATTGCTGAAATATTACGGTCTTTTGATGGCCCGAATAATAATATCATGACGTTCATTCCTGTCGCATTAATCTTTCGCATTGACGTCGCTAAGTCAAACGAATCTTAAAAATTAAACATTATGGAGAATTCAACGCCGTTGGTATATCCGCCGAAAGGTGCACTTTAACCAATTTGCCAGTAGCTCTTCATTCACAAGCTCTAACATCTTTTATCTTTTCTCCATCATTCTTTCTATTCACTTTCTGATGCTTTCACCAAAGTTGCGACATCAACGAAAGGATCTCAGACGAATCTTTGTAGCGACGTATTTCACGATTGCAACGAGACACACCGTAAACTCGGGCTGCCGTCTGTTCGCGCTCGTACGAGCTACGAACCCTTTCATGTTTATAGATAAACAGCCATGATCATACGTACACACACAGGGTGGACCATTTAACGTGACCACCCCAAAGATCTCAGTTCCCTTTGGAGGGACGAAAAAAATGTCAAGAAGTAATTTGATTGATTTCAAAGGACTGATACAGTGGTGAAAAATTCATTTTTGTTTGGGTTTTTCCAAAACTTCCCAAAATTTGAAAAAAAAACAAAAAAATATTTAAAAAACAGCTTATTTTTTAGCCTTCACAGTAGAATAGCCCCTTAAACTTGGCAGGCAAGATGAATACAAGCTAGCGGGGCAAGACGAGAACTCATCTTGCCCCGCTAGCTTGTATTCATCTTGGCCCATTAGACGATTAACGATTCAACATAAAATCACTCAATAACTATAAAAAATTTCCGACAGTCCGTTATTATTATATTAAAAATGAGTACTTTCATTGTGTTTACTTACATGTCCCTCGTCAATATCGACCACTCGAATGAACTGAAACAATGGTACACTTAACCATAAATTCGATGATTTTCTTAAAAAAAATCGATATTGTTTTCCAATACGAGACGCGTGTTTCCGCCACAGTTGATACTTTTACACTGGTAACACCTCCGACGCCACTCAAACTCCAACGGAAGCACCGTGCACGCAGACACGGTTTAGCAGCTAACCTTATGACTCGTCTTACCCCCAGTTCTCCTACAAATATACGACGAAGTCTCATACGTGTAGGAAAAATCCGTGAATCTTTTGCTTCCGAGAACGGCCGTATTTCCGTCACGTAAAAAAAAAAAAAAAAATCTTTTAATCCCCGTTTTCCAATTTTTCCCCTGTCATCCACGAAGATCCTTCCTCGTCTCTCTCAACCCTCGGCTGCCTCTCACTCGTTCTCTCCTTCTTTCGCTGCCATTTCTATTCTTCTCCCGCGTCCTTGGAATTCATTCCACCCCCCCCCCCCCCGCCGCACCCCGTGGACAATGCATTCTTCACTATCTGTCTTATGCGTATTTCACTCTGTGAGGATTCACGAGAGCGGAATTGGAAAAAAGGAAAGCGTCTGGAGAACGCGAGATTTTTCCTGGGTTCGCGAAAGAGCTTTTCCCGTTTCATCTCTCTCTCTCTGTCTCTCATAGCCGTATCATTTGCCAGTCTTCTCTCTTCCTCCTTGCTCTCTTACGTGGCTGTCTACGAGCCACGGTATAGCAATCTGCATTCTTTCCGGTACCGCACACCCTGCGACGTAATTCGTCGTTGCATTCTACCGATAATAGAAATTCACTGTATGGCTCTCTTGCCTGTTCCTTCTTCACGTACGACCCATCCACAAGAGACATTCGCGTGCGAGTATAGAGCATTATACTCGTCCTCGTTGTCGTCATCCTTCTCGTCGCATATTCAACGGATTTTCCTCCAGCTTACGAGATATTTTGTCCCCCCTGAGAAACGCGTGTCCCTCGATGCAATATCACCTACACGTATATTCGCCTGTGTGTTTATTCACGAGCAAACGTTGCGTCGATCCAAATCGAAGACTGCCCGAAGGGCAATTGGCATTGCGCCAAACATTAGAACGCGTGTATAATTGTACCAGCACATGAACATTTTCCACATACGAGAGTTCTACAAATGCACCAACGTTCACGTTCAAAGCTTTGACAGAAATTACTGTTATAAATCAGGATGATAATTAGTCGTCCGACCGATTTAGTCAAGAGCCACGGCCTCACGCATGCGTGTGTGTGTGTGTGTTTTTTTTTTAACGGCGAAGAAACAATTGTAAAGCTTGGCAGGAGGATTTATAACGAGAGAGCACGAGTTTGTGTTTTCGCACGTTGCGGCCTTTTTGGATGAACGCGATGAGGTGGTCGGCCCAGTTATCGTCAAGGTCCTAGTCATCGTCATGTTTACACTTCGAATAAGTATTTATTAAGAATTAGTCATTCGTACAGATCAAATCAAATAAAATATATTCAGCTGGGGCATTTATCTGTGATTTCGACCGAATCCTTTATTTGGGGGTTAAAGTCAACCGTGTCAAATCTCCGGTCATTTGAGAATGAATAAATGAGAACCTTAGTTTTGCGTTCAGCATGAAAAATTATAGTTTTATGCCAATTTGGACGAATTTTCATATATGACGATTACCGGTTGAGCAATGTAAACACTCTGCCGATTAATATATCACTGAATGGACCGTCGGGAAAGTAGTCCAAAATGGGGCAATCGTGGATTCACAAGTCTAGATCATGTCGTACATGTTTAGCCTTACGAACAGATATTTTAATAATAAATTAACACTTAGGAATGTTTATTTTCAACTTTTAATAATAATTGAAGACAAATTCGACGATATTGGCGTGTGCTTGACTGAGGTTTTGTCAGTGACTGTACATCTGTTTCAACTGTCCAAAAAAATAGTTGTCAAATTTTAAATTTAATTAATACGTTCAGATAATCTTATCATTATCAATAATTACCCAAAAACTCAATATATATTGAGTTTTACAATGATCGCTATTAATTCATCGTTAAAAAAGGCGATACTCCTCATTACTTTAATTAATTTCTCGACAATTACTCAGTCGATTTATTTGAAAAGTAGCATGATCAATCGTTTGATTCTAAGTCTTGATGATATAATATTTTCAGAATTTACGGTGATTTAGTTCTATTCGTTTTGCAACCATTAACGTCTGCAGAAGCTGTTTTCCCATAAGCGACCGTATTAAATTCTCATGCGTTTACAAATACTAAATTACTTAGTGAAAAATTCTAAAATAACTAATGTATTGTTATTCTATCAAGAACTATAATTCCTCAAATTTTCAAGAATTTTGGCTATTTTTTAATATCCATCCAGTAATACCTTAATCGACGTGGTTGTCGATAACTAGGACAAGGTTGGTAAAGAAAAAAAATCTTATGAATCGAATATTCATTTATAGAAAATCGAAAAAGAAATATTGGATCCGTAATAAGCATTGTCTGAAGAATCCACGGACCAGTACTTAATCGTCATATACATATTCACGATAGTAAAGAGATACAGGGGGGTTGTGCTTAATGATAAAAGTAAGAAAAATGTGACTAGCAGAAGAATTTTCGCAATTGCGATTTCTCAGAGAACGTGTAAAAATTTCTAAATCTACAAAATGTATGCGAAATTTTTCATTCAAGTTCAATTGCCTTGGTTGTTTTTCTTGTGACCAGAATTACTAAAAATAACTTTCACTCACTTGCCATGAGCTATATAAATTTGCAAAGTCCAGCGATCGGCTCAACCCTTCGTGGTGACCCTGGGTAGAATCGACCTGTCGATCAATTTTTGGCGTAAATATATTATAGTTCCCTGTATTTACTATCTTACCTGGAGTTTGAAGTATCCTCATACCATAAAATTTACCCACTTCACATGTCGGAATAAATACCTTTTTTTGGAAGGCGCACTATGCTACTATTTTTTCCCAAAAGTAGCATATCTGAGGAGTATCACGTCCAAATTTTAGGTCAAAATGTTGAAAATTCTTGGAACTATGATTTTTTGAGCGAACAAGTATCTTTTCTGCGTTTTCGATTCTTTATGAATTTTTTCTAACATGTCGCCAATTCATTTGTTATAAATAAATTTTTCGTACATCATCTAGACAGTACAAAGCATGTTCCGCAATTTCTTGAACCACTTCGGACGGATAGTTTGGTCACAATACTTTTTTGAATACTGACTGGGTAGAATGGACCCAATTGTGACCTCACTGCGATAGAATTGGGATGTGTGACCACGAAGGATTAAAGTGATGATCACTAGGTCCTGATGTTCAACATTTAATTCATCATCGCACGACTCAACAGTAATTTTTCCCTTGCCCCAGAAAAACCTTGATTGCGCTTTTTTCAAATGGGAGTGGGCCAGATCAGAGATGGGAACCGCTGCGGCTCGAATTGGCAGACGCGATGAGCCAGCATCCGTAGCGGTTAGTCATTCGTGGACTCGTCCTCGTTAGGTATTCGTATTGGGCTTATTATTTTTCAAAGCCCTGTGTTTGGGTTGTGAAAAAAAAAACGGGAAATGGTGATATTGATGTCGGAACGAGTGGAAATGTGACGGAAGGGTGAAAGAGAAAGAGAGGGAGAGAGAGAGAAAAGCTGGAAATTCAAAAGTGAATGGATTATTATAGATAAAATATTATTGTCACAGTGTCAAATTTTTCGACGCGAGACGAGGATGCTTGCCGCATCGTTGGACACTGTTATATATAATTGGCTACGGGTTGCGGCTATGGCGTGATCTGCCAATTTCAAGTGACGAATGACCCACCGGGCAACCGAGTTAGCGCGACTAAACTTGGCCACTCGTGTTCCCGACACAAACGTGATTTCGTGGCTACGTGTGTTCGTTTCTCGTTTTGCCTCTCTCTCTCTCTCTCTCTCTCTCTCTCTCTCTCTCGCTCTGCCTTGTTGGAAGGCCAAAGCCTAGGTTGACGTTATGGTACAGCATGGACAAGCGTAGAACGATCCCCAGTGACCATGCTGTACTGTATAACCCAAATGCAGGTACACCAAGCCAAATACCATAAGTACACACCATTGCCAAAGTGATACACAGCCCTGGCCACTGCTGTTCGACGAATTTGACATTTTCGACATAATCGCGCCCTACCGAAAAAGCTAACCAATTCGCCGAAAATTTCATACGGAATTACTGGCTAACTGCAACAACCAGGAGGTCGAGTTTCGCCGAAGCTTAAAACGCGATCGTCAACTATGATTTTATCTTTCGATTGCTGATCGTATCGCAATGGCGAGGCGTCAGGCATGTCATTGGGAAAATATTCACAATACTGTTACTGGCTTCGGATGGTACTCCAGTGATGCTAATCAGAGTTACATCTGAACATTGGAAAACGGGGGACTGTAAATTGCCGAGTCTAACACCCCATTGCGTAATTTTGCAAATGATGATATTTTTGTTTTTCAAAAAACGTTGAGGAACATTCCAGTGAGATCTTGTCGCGATAAAAATTGGCAATTCTCACTAACGAGACAGGGAGACGAATAGATGAGAACGAGTATGAATGGCAATCGTTAAGGAGTTTCGGGATTATCTTTAGGGGGAATCAGCGAGAGGGAGGGTCTATTGTTCTTGCGCAGGATGCCACCTTCTACACACTAATATTTCGTTCGAAAACGGCACGATTACTGTAATAAATTTCAAGTCCTGCATTTGAGATTGTTATTTTTACAGGAGCGTGTTAATAACGTATTTTTAATGTTATATCGATGCGTATTTTTCGATTATTTCATGTTAAGGGGTTACGTAGGTTTCAAAGCCAAAAAAGCATATTTTCTCTATTTTTTTAAATATAATATATAAATTATTTTATTCAAAATGTTAAGCATATAAAAGAGCAACATTTTAATAACAATTTTAAAACATGTCATCAAAAAATTTGGGAAATTCAAACGGTGGGACCTGGTTTCCGAAGACCCCTAAAAAAAAGTGTCCTCGTGGTGGTCAGGATAAGTCACGATAGCTTTATCTGAAATTAAGAAACCAAATTTTTTCTATTAGTAGATAAGTATAGCTCGTGATTGAACGAAGGATGTTTAATAAAATTGAATTTTGAATTTTTGGCAGAGTTGTATGAAAAATAGTTCAATTTTTTGTACAATTTATACTGCGTATAGCCTTGTAAAATTATTTGTAATCGAATAAAAAACCTTCGTTCAATCACTAGTCAATGCCATTTTGAAGAAGTGTGGAAAATTTCAATAAGCTTGGTGAATTATTGGGAGTAAAAATTAATTCGGTCCGTTTTTTTGTGGTAAAAAATCGATTTATTTCAAAATAAAAGGTATGAATAGATTAATTAAAGTATTGTCCATCGCTGGCTACTACTTTTTCCCACGTCTCAGCCAATTTTCGAATTCCATCTCGAAAAAAAGTCTCGTCTTTTGAGGCGATCCAAGTTTGGAGCCAATTTTCGATTTCTGCGAAAGAAGTGAACCGGTGACCTGCTAAATCCTGCTGCATCCGTCGGAACAACTAGTAATCAGAAGGAGCAATGTCCGGAAAATACGGCGGGTGCGGTAAAATATCCCATTTGAGCGTTTCCAAATATTTTTTTTACGACTTTTGCGACACGAGGCCGAGCGTTGTCATGCAGAAGAATAACTTTGTCATGTCTTTGCTCGTATTCCGGCTGTGTTTCTCGTAATGCACAGCTCAAACGAATCAATTGTAGTCTATACCGATCGCCCGTAATGGAATCGCCAGGTTGTAGCAGCTCATTGGCTCATTTGGCTGTCCAGGGCGAGGCTTGTCTTCAACGCTGAAATCACCGTTCTTAAAGCGTCAAAACCATTCCCTACATGATTTATCAGTTGGAGCATCATCACCATAAACTTCAACAAGCATTCGATGCGCTTCAGCTGCACTTTTCTTCCAATTAAAGCAGAAAAGTAAAACTTCCCGCAAATGCTGCTTAGTTAACACAAAATTTAACATATTCAACACAGTAAAAAACAAGGTTTTTAATGGAACTCAAAGCGATATAAACTGAATGTTATTGACAGATGTCTAACCTCTCTGAAACCACCGAAATCAGCTGTCACTATGAAACATTCATAACAGCCAGAACCATCTCTTGAAAACGGACCGAATTAATTTGTACTCCCAATAGTTTTTTAAAAATCGTGTCCACCGACTTTAAAAATAGTGTTTTGAGAAAAATGCGTATACCTGCGTCGCTCCCGGCCGGTCTTTCCCAACGGGGAGAATTCCCAAAGGCTCTCTCTCTTAGACTTTTACTCCGATTGACTTAAAACTTTGGGAAAATATTCTAGACAACTAGTACTATTAGATAATAACATTTAAGAAAATGGATTTTCTTTCATTTTCAAACTCACGTAACCCCTTATGAAGGATTTGATAAATTTGACGACAGCGCACTTGCTTGTCTCGCGAGTTTGTTTTTTCACGGTTGACGACACTTGTTCTGTTACCGCGAGCATCAGCGAGGGCAGCATTGAAACAAAAAGAACATATACATTTGTTTATTAAAATGAATCAATTCTGAACGATAAATGTCAAGTGTCAAAAAAAGTCACTTCTCTTTAAAAATGCATTTTATTGAACGTATAGCCGCACCACGGCGATTAGTAGTATTCAAACACGCGCGCCATTTAGCACTCATGCGACGTTGCCACACTTCGCCTCTACGTTTCGTCAGTGGGGGCTAAAACGGAAGGTTTTCATTTACATAAATGTCAATAATTGATTAACGGTGTAGACGGATCATTTGATTTTTTGGTCACATGATTGTCACAATGTACTCAGTCGTTTGACAGTCTTGCATAACATTCTCAACATTACTTCACCCTAATTGGTGGGTAAAACCGCCAATCAGCAACGAGTGTAGATATCTCCCTATGTTAAGAAGCGTTTTTTCAATTATAAATGTTATGATGATGGTGTAGACGATCCATTAAAAATTTGCAGTGTGCATTCGGCATATGACAAAGAATCAACTGTATCAATTTAAATCGAACGATATCATTTCGTCACTTGTCCCGAAACATCTTAATCGAGAGAAAGCTCCTACGCCGCTCACCCCTACGTAACGTAGCGTGCAATATATGTGAAAAAGGCTTCGAGATTGGCATCAACCCGGGGAAGTTTAGAAATCGATAAATCGGACGTAATCGTTGGCCACAAAAGTAGCATGGTAATTGGAATGGCGTGACGCCGGGTCGTTATGGAAAGAGCCCTGGATGGGCTCGCCGCGGTGCTTCTCCAATGTGGCTACTGTCAGAATTTCTGGTTATAAGATACGCCGCGAGGCCACAAGCCGGGGTAGTCCCGGGAGGGTCGCACTTATGGTTCCGAAATTAGGGGGCAATTCACAGAAAGCTAGTGCTTTCGTGGCCTCCTCTGCCATGGCCATTGAACAGACGTAGAGGTTGTGCGCGTGTGTGTGTACGTAGGGCCAGAGGGACTGAGGGAAGGTACCCAGCTGCAGCTTATAAGGCATAACGTTCATTGCAAAAGCAGCAGCTTTGCGAAAGTACCAACGAGTATACTCGGACCAACATAGACCTAGGTGGGGAGGGGGGAGTCCTCCTCGTTGAGAATATTGAAGTTGCACAAAGTGGTCGCTCGGTTATAACCGCAATTCCCTAGCCCTACATGACCCTGGTTCCAATGAGACTTTATACGAAATTATTATCCTATGTAATCGCGAACAGCTATTTTCAGCGAAAGATAAAGAAATTCGTGGTGAAGCCTGGAGCTACTGGTTCCACGTTAACGTCCACGCTTTTATTCTCTTTCCCGGATCGTTCAGATTATCTCTCCACTACGTTCAGATTAGTTGTCTACTGTGAGGCTTGGTGGGTTTTTTTTCCTTCGATATCTCATTTCTCTGTTTTCAAAGTATTTTAGTAAAAGTTCAACGTGAAGCCCTCTACTTTGTGCTTTTGATGGAAGCTTCGTTGGAACTTTGGTGGAACAGCTGATATTACTCTCGTCAAAAGGTGGCCATTGGCCCTATCAATTAAGTTACAAAGAGGGGAGGCCATTCTAGGGTTGCATGTATGCGTGATCGCGTTGATCGTACAGCACTCATCGAAGAGCCCTAATTTCTGGTGGACCGAAATGGCTCTGTACGTGTAGCCACCCCCTCATTGAGGCATGGCGCCACGAACGAGTCAGCCAATCCACCAAAGCTGCCATATAATTTTCCTTGACCCAATCATTCGACGGACTGGTCGAGCCTTCCCAAAACTCTCAACGACGTTCCAACCAGCCAGACCATTTCGTTTATTTCTACCTTTCGCTTGTTCTTTTTATCTCCTTTTCCTACCCTTCCGTCTATTACCGACGCTCTCTGACTGGCCCCTTGTTCTCTCTATCTCTCTTTCTCTCTCCAAGAACGAACCCTCCATGGCAGTTTCGGCCTCTTCTCATCAGGCATCGTTCAATGCATGGCTCTTCCGGGCGATTCCCTGTTCGTTCGATGGTCAGAAAGTACGAGCGCGATTCCAGAGAGTGGTAATTTAGATTGTGATCATTGCCGACGAGCAAAAAAAATCAACACACTTTTTTTATTGCTACCACTCACGAGATCCGCGTTCACTTTTTTTTCCATCGACGAACTTTCCGCGCGAGTTATTCTAGCGTGCGTTTGTATGGAGTTGCATGCCATACAGGACAATTTACGACATGAAGAAATATTCCACCATTCACCGACAATGTGCAACACGATGTCGAAGATCGTTGATCGCTCGTAACGATCGGCATTTTGGCACGTATAGCGTGTCATTACAGCGGTAAATTTTCATTTTATTGCGTACAAGAATTGCTGATGGTAGTTTGGATCATCCGAATACAATTACACATTACAGTTGTAATATGCCCTTGCGTCAGTGCCACTGACTGTATGTCTTCAATGTCAGAACTCCTTATGCAAAATGATATTGAAGCTTGCATCGTTGGAATGCAACGAAAATCCACAATTTCTTATTTTCATTATTCTCCAAAATAATATTTTCCAAATATGTTGTAGATGGTTAAATAAGAATCCTAGAAAATGTTTGCGTCATTTTCCTAGCTCAAATTTGCCAAAGGAAATGTGTAAAATAAAAAAAAAATCATTTTCGTTGCATTCTAAAGATGCAAACTACAATGTCATGGAACCTTGATATTAACATCGAAAGTCTGCATGCAAAATACATTTATTCGCGCTATCATATTGGCATTCGTGAGCTTGAAGTTTGCACCGTTGGAGTGTAACGAAAGTTAGCTTTAATTTAATTGCACACATTTTCTTTCGCTGACTTAGGCTACGAAAATCCATGAAATGATTTTTCCTATTCCCAGTAGAGAATCACCACCTCAATGGTAGAAAAATAAAGAAAAAAAGTACTTTCGTTTCATTTCAACGCTGCAAACTTCAACGTCATTGGCATTCGTTTAACGATGTTTTTATCTCTCGGTCCATCTCTACCCCAGCCTCTTTTCATCTCTCTCCCTTCCTCTCACGATGGTCTCTGCTCTCGATACTCTCTATTGATCAGCGTTGAATTATATTGACGGGCGAAACGAGGATTGACAGAACATTAACGCAGAATACGTACCGAGACGTAACACGAACCTGTTCGTAATAATGCGTTACGGTAATGAATCTATGGGATAGTCGAATTACGTCGAAATACCTGTATATACGATGCGCGAGCAATTGGGCCGAGCGTTCGATGCTGTTACGACAGCAAGGTGACAGGATTTCGATATCAGCATTGACGTTACGAATTATGCGAGAGTGTATGCTGATCGCGAGGGTGGTGGAGTTGGGGGGAGGGGGGGGGGGGTTGATCGGACGGTGGCACAGGCTTATAATAGTCGACCGCGTTTCGCTCCGTTTGTTCCCTTCCCTTCTAACCCTGCATTTCATATCCCCGTTCGCCTCATCACGTTCGCCTCGAATAACTAAATGGTTCGATGCTCTCATGGGGGCATCGATTATCGTGATACGTCTGCAGCATCTTCGAACATTCCTCGTTATACGATAATTGCCGATGTACAATGGTGACTGGAGTAACTGCCGTCACCTTCTCTCGGGACCACGTCCTTCGATACTGGTCATTTATGTGACCAAATTTTCAACATCAACCAGGTAACGACTTCATCTTAGTCGCAATTTTTGAAGCTGCATCCGAATGAAAAATACACCTCCGCACCGTCTTGTCCTGAGTTAGTGAAATTATATTTCAAATAGCCACTAGCTAGCCGTTTTAGGTGGTAATTATCCAGCCTTGTAACGCTTTCGTTGTCTAGTGACTGGGTACAGAAAATTAGGTGATGATCAGATTTAAAAAAAACTTGGAACTGTACAATATAAGATATAGTCATAAAATAAGATATATAATATAAGTATATTACAGGTCTGTAAATACGAAACCGGAATTTGCCCATAGATGGCCCTAGTTGTCAATGTACTTACCGTCAAGTCGCGTCATTGGCGCCATTTCCTTTGTTGACATCTGACAAAGATTTTTAACTCACAACAATACAAGTTTCGTAACCTAACATAGTTTGTTATTGCGTTGAACATGTCGAATTTTGTGCCTGGAAATTACGATTTGCGGACGAATTTTCTGTTACCATTTGACGAAAACTGCTGCAGAATCGTATCGAATGCTTGTCGAAGCTTACGGTGAGCATGCTCTTGGCATACCCACTTGACGATTTTTTTCATTCGCAACGTCATCCGAAGCTTAAGTTAACTAGGCAGTCATGAGTTACTCGCTAGATAATACGTGTAGTCACATAACCTCACTTTGTCATTCGTAACCATGATTGATTAGTTCCGTAGGGCCTAGTTACTAAGTGGCCTTTTTATTGTAACGCAGCGAAGTCTATAGTGAAAATCGATTGGGCAGTCAATAGACAATTATCACTGAGCAATGGAGGTTGCGGGAAACTGGACTCTCTGTGGCTTTTCCCACAGCTCTGGCTATGCTATTTTTATTGTAACGCAGCGAACTCTAGAGTGAAAATCGATTGAGCAGTCAATAGACAGGGACTGGATAAGAAAACATTTAGAATCATACTATTTCATAGCGCGGCAGCCATTGATTGGTTCGTATGAGGCGATCAATTGGGCGAACCAGTTACTAGCATATAACTAAGACAGGCCAGAACAATTTCTACTCAAGCGGATGTACCCCACGTCCACTAAATGCACTTTACTCCCTTCAGCCTGGTGGAACTTTTTTTTTGGTAATGTGGAACTCGGTATTACGAATGACCGATTGAAAAAGGATACAAGTTCCCAATGGCCGGGCAATCTTCGGACCCTCCATCAACGAATCTCGGGCTAGGGTTGTCATTAAATTTTCACGGATAAATGGGAGCTGGGGGATTCGTGGGTGCTTCGGGCGAGAATCTCGTTCCCCGGTTGAATCGCGAAGAGACCAGATAGCGAAGGGCAATAAACGGCTGGTCGGCAAGTGCATTGACGTCCGGTGGTTGATTTGGCAGTCGAACAGTTCGCAACGATTGATGCTCGTTCGATAACCCCGCACGTACGGGGACATCGTGTTTCCGCGTTAATGGCACGTACCATGGTGGCCGGGGGGAGGCAGGGTGAAGACGTCGCTTATACCTATGTAAATATTTGTACATAGGTGTGTTTCTATATATAGATACGCGTGGTCCAATGAGCGTAGCCCAAACGACAACATAGCTCGATTAGATAAGGCCCTCCCCGTGCATATGTTCGCTGCAACCGGGCGTTTGGTCTTATCAGCACGGCTGGTAAGCGCGCAACGGCGGGCGAGAGAGAGAGACAGAGAGAGAGAGAGAGAGAGGGGGAGAGAGAGAGAGAGAGAGAGAGAGAGACTTCCGTGTTTCGCGAGGTAATAGTACGGTATCCAGCCATTGTACAACCGCATATCGTAATCGCATAGATGGCGTGCGTTCGAGTCCACCCTACGAGAAAGCTTTAAGGATAGGTGCCGTTTCCGTGAACCCGGCTAGTCATACTCAGCCATTTATTAAAAGAAAAAGTAACACCTATGCAGAGGCTTCATTTACACGGATGAAGATGGTGATAAAGTTGGTAACGTGGGCAAAAGGTTGCTGACCTTTCCGATATTTCTCATCACGGATCGTTCGACTCCAGCTGGACGAGATTACCAAATATCGTACGATTGGAAAGTGGAAGACATGACGGAATATCGACAAGCTACAAATAATTAAAACCACATTACAAATCCAAGCGTGTTTTTTTAACACAGCTATATATGTTATTACCTTCTGGTCACTTTTTACACATTTTCGCGTGTGTAATTTCGATATTCGCTTAATGCATTTTGTATTACGCACTTAAGTGTATTATTGACTATTTTTTTTACACACTGCATGGGTGTTGGTTCAAGACAACACAGTCCGTCCACTAAATGCATAGAATATTTCATAAATCCAAAATAGAATGAAATACTCAACTCAGAATTCTGTATCAATGATTTTTTCATTATAGTTCGTCATTCCCAAATGTCCGGAAATGATTTTTTTTTTTTCATAGAAAACATCCTACACACGGAACGGAAAAATATTTTATTAATATTTTAATAATATTAAAAAAATTGAAAGCATGTTGCATGTTTTGAATAAGACAGCAATGACGTTTTCAAATTCAATGCTGTGCATGTGTTTGAAGACATCAAATGTGTGTTGTATTCTCTATAACACCCATAAGTGTGTTGTTTCAATTTGTGTATGGGATTTACACGTGTTAATTCCTAAAATTAAACACCGTACGTGTAACAAATAACACACATGAATTTACAGTGCAATGATCGTTATTTTTACGAACTCGGCTCAGAAACGCCAAATCCTGTGCCAGCTGACTGGTCCGGTAAAAATGGAACACTTACATGATGCGTTGAGGGATGTTTGGAGATAGCCAAAGGGCTGTCATCAAAGAAAAGCTGGATGTTTGGTCGCTGTTTATTTCGAAAGGTGCGACGGTCATAAGCGTACGACGAGATATGAAAAAGTAGACGGAGCGTCCGGAGATATCGAAACTTTACATAGGCCAGAGGGCTAAAGGCGGAATGCACGTGGAATTTATGAATAATTCGCGCTGGTACGTTTTCACGAGTGGGGTTATACATCAGAAGGGCCGAGGTTAAGAAAGTGGAATGAGCGAGAATGGAACGAGGCAAAATATTTTTCTCTTTATGCCCTTTTCTCTCATTCGTTAATGGAAAAATTATACCGGAGGCCTCGGTCTACGGGTGAGTATACAGAGAGGATGGGGTAAAAAAAGCCCATTGCAAAAGAAAATGGAGGTTGCGGGGAAACTGGGCTCTTTGTGACTTTTCTCACAGCTCTGGCTATGCTAACAGGGTGAACGTCCTGTAAAGACCACCAAAGTCATCGTCGTCGTCGTCGTCGTCGTCAGAGAGAAATTCGGTGCTCTCTCCTCATGCTGCTAGCCCGTCGCAAACTTGGGCCAACGTTGGCGCTCTTATCGTACACTGTTTAGCTTCGTACCGGACCAACGTTCCTCTGCCACCAGAAATACCGAGCCAAATATGCTTTTAAAAAGGCAGCTGGCACATCTAAGGTATTCTCAACTCGCCTTTGCCCGAGAACGGGAAGAGAGGAAGGCAAAGAAAGAAGAGAAACAGGGAGAGAGAGAGAGAGAGAGTCTTGATGCTTGAAAAAGCTTTCGGCAACTATCAACAATTGCTTTCCCTCATTCTCCCTCAACTCCTTCACTTCTATTTCTCAAAATCTTGACTCGTATTGTAGTATTGATGCTCTAGGTGCACTGGTATCGGTAACGAAAATTGCGAGAGAAGCGAGAAAGAGAGAACGTCGTTTCGACATGACACAGTTTCCATATACCAGATATTCCATTTTTAGCTTCTGCTCAACGCAACTGCCCGTTTTCTAGACGGACAGAGACCCGTACAGTCCTGATGGAACTTCCCTATATGAGGGGAAAAAAAAACGACGAATACGCAACGCAATGTATTTCGTAAAGGCTAGATGACGAAGCAGGGAGTAATCGAGTAACTGTCACACGTTCGTTCTTTGCGGCGGAGTGGTCGGTACATTTAGATACTAATATATATATATATATATATTCCAGAAGACTGGCGCATATCCCGTCGTTTCCCTCGGAGTCCATCCCCAACAACGACGTCCCGGTCGGCTTGATGCTGATGCCGTTACGTACATCCGACCCACTTTGCTGATGTTGCCATGTACTTGCGGTCCTACGTCTCTTGTCCATTCCACTACATGTTTTCCTACTTATCCTTCGTTGACCGAGGTTAACAGCTGGCGCGTCTCGAGATCTCACGACGAATATTCTCATGGCGCCCCCCCCGCCCCCCCCCCCCCCCCTGGCAAATGTAATTCTCAAAAAAGGCTTCCAAGGCAAGACGATCTTTTTCGCTGGAAGTTCGTCAACTTTAGGTCTGATTGTTCGGCCCTAAAGAGAAAAAGGAAACGCATCAGAGGAATTGTAAGCGCGGGTGCTTTTTATTCTTAGTACCTGAGAATGAAGATTCGATATTTCGAGGGCTTTCTTAATCCCGATCTACTTTCATTGAATTATGAGGAGAGTCAATCGTCACGATGACAATCAAGGAATTGCGTTGAGGGTGCGCAAAGTGAAATGAGATATAGGCAAGAATGGGCAAAGAAAAAAGATAGAAGCGTAATTCTCGAGGGATGAAAAGCGCTTCACGGTTAAGCATAGTGAGGTTGCGAGAGGTTTGACCCGAAGAACTCGGCAACGAGCTGTGGGGAGTCGAGTTGAGAAGTATGCCACGGTAGATAGGCCTTATCTCGAGGCTGAAGCTTACCACCGAGCAACGTGGAATTTTACCCCGTGAGCACTTTATCACCGATCAAACATTGATAACGCTTGGAAAAGCCTTCCCTTACTCCACCTCGCGCGCGAAAGTGTGAAACGCAGTAGCGGCATGAAGAGAGCCTGGCGAATTATAAACCGCCACACGTTGGACGGTGAGAGGGTAGGCCCGAGGGTTCTTCCTCTCCCTCGGCGCGAACTAGTTGCGTTTCCAGTACCAACGACGAGAAATGCTTCCGTGACTAAATTATATCCACACACACACACACGTATACGCTCTTTTCGAGAATACCTTGCGACGACGTCGAGGCGAGAGAAGTCAACAGTTCGCTGCTCGTTCGTTATACTAATCGAGGAGATCTTTATTGCCACTCCGAGTGTCGAAGAGAACGAACTTTGCGAAGCTTGTTGAAACGAGTGAACGTCAAGGGGAATTGTGTATTAACCCGAGAAACTCGTGTATCATTTTTTTTCTATCTTCTAACTCATGGCTGGGGTAGATAACCACCCCGCGCGTCTCATCTAGGCACAATCGCTCCATTGAGCAGTAAAGAGAAACATCGGTTTAGGAATCTCGTCAATTTTCGATGAAGAAGAGAATGGTGTTACGCAAATTTAGGTTTATTGAAATTTGTTTAGTGAAAAACCCTTCGAAAGCCTCACATAGGCGGAAAATCAGCAAAAATCGCTTTTTTTAAACAAAAAATTATATTTTTCTTTCTAATTGACCGATCCTCAAATGTCGCACGGCGTTTTAAAGAAGAGACATTGAGCTTATAAAAAAAAAATTACTCGAATTATATTTCGCTCGTAAAGAATATTTGTTTTGGGATATGAAAATGAGGAAAATCCGGAATTTGTAAATACGGAATAAGCCAATTGGAACGCAACAAAAAAAATATTTTTAGGGGTTTTTCGTACACTTTTTCACTTTTTTATTGAGAAAGTAGTGTTGATAAATACTGATGATAAAAATGAGAATAAAAAAAATCGTACATTCAACTCTTTCTACTGTTGCGCACATGCAACAGTACACCGTTTTGTGCTCCTCGCAGGCAGTCCTTTGATATCGTTGGCCAAAAACCTAAACCTTGCGACCCTTTGCTCTTGGACAGAATGCACATCTTACCATTTTTTTGGCCCAATGGTAAATTTAGACTGGGGTAGATTCCCACCCCGGACATTCTTGAGAACCGTTTTGCCCGATAACCAGCGATCAACTAATGTCACTGTCGGTTTGATCTCACCGCCAGGTAGTGAAAGTGAATTGTGATCACGATCCTCAGTCGACAATTTCGATTTAGGGGTGGGTTTCTACGTCAAAGTCGACTGGGGTGGGTTTCTACCTCGTACATGAGTTCCAGGGTTGAATAAAATTAGGAAAAAGTCGACGAAGAAACTAATTTACAAAATGCAGATTGCTTACTCTCCCTCTTTGCTCTCGAGCTTTTTCGCTTGTACGGCGATACATTGCGCCTTTTTCCCCCCCCGAGACTGTGCAGCCACGATAAGTACTTTACGACAGGCGTAAACCTTAAACATCTGGTTTGTGACTAGAGATCACTCACTTGAAGAAACTTCGAGAACTGAAGTGTTCGCAAACGCTATGGTTTCACGCGAGATTACCGCACACAGATTGAGCAATACGTAATTGGGGGCTTGTGCCGATGATTGGCGGTGGTGCAACGAATGAACTGTGAACGCGGTAAATGTTCGGTATGCAGGCGCACGCAAAAAAAAAAAGAAGAAACGTGTGCAACCATAAACGTAACGATCGTATGTACTTGCTTGGGAATTGGCATATTAGACGGGGTACGTTTCTGACGTACGGAACATTACTTTGGTGTTCACCTTCGATTTTGTTGAAACTCATGTTTATAGTAAAGTATTAAAAACTATTGAATACGTAATTTTTTGGATCGGTGAAAAACGATTTTATAAGGTGAAACCACCCCTTGGACGTAAGCATTCATTTTGTCCTCTCTTCAAAGTATTTCTCATTTCATTCATTTTAATGACCCCTTTTTAAATATGGAGTGAGAGAAAGAGTAATCAAGTGGTGCTTCATACCGTAATTTTTGCTTTTTCTTTTCAATGTACTCATCGATTTCTGATAGCTTTGCATGAGTGTTTAAAGGGGTGGTTTTTTGTAACGGGTGGTTTCGTTCTAACGGGTGAGTGTTTTGTATGAGTGTTATAAACGGTAGTTTTGTTCCAAGTTGAGTGTTTTGCATGAGTGTTCTAAAGGGTGGTTTTGTTCTAAGGGTGAGTGTTTTACATGAGTGTACTAAGGGGTGTTTTTTGTTCTGAGGGGTGGTTTTTGTTCTAAAGGGGTGGTTTTTATTCTGGGCTGATTTTGTTCTGATGGGGTAGTTTCGTTTTAAGGGATAGTTTTGTTCTAAGGGTTTGTTTTGTTCCAAGGGTGGATGTTTCGCATGGATGTTCTAAGGGCTGGTTTTTGTTCTGAGGGGTGGTTTTTTGTTCTGAGGGGTTGTTTTTGTTCTAAGGGGTGGTTTTTATACTGGGGTGGTTTTGTACTAAGAGGTGACTTTGTTTTAAAGGGTACGCTTATTCTAACGGGGTGGTTTTTGTCTGAAGGGTGCTCTTCTTCTAAGGGGTGGTTTTGTTCTGAACGGTGGTTTCAGCCCTTTAAACAGTTGTTTCGCCGATAAAAAAAATATGTATCCAATAATTTTCTAATGCGGACAACAAAGTAATGTTTCTTGTCAGAGCAGGTTTACTTCCATCTCGGGTGAAGAAGGATCCAGATTGAAGCCTGCCCCGTATCCGCTTACTCGTAAATCGCATCGTGAAGCCATATGTTTGATTGAACAACGCAGCACGTATACGAGATTTCGTGAATGGATAAAAATGACGTATAATCTAGCGAATACATTGTCGTTTGAATCTCCACTCGTACGAGCATTCGTTCCACCCTAGCCTGCTGAATCTTAATTAATGTAGGATAAACATCCGGCTCACGGTTCACGTTCACGCGCGAATTACTGCAACGCGAGTCTCCGTGTTCGAGACACCGAGCGATAAACAGCGCAAAGAGTTAAATAATTCGCGACTCGACGGCGCTCCTTTCACACAATGAACGTTCCTCGTCACGATGCTCATTGGCGAAACGCCAGAACGGACATGGAGAGTGTGGCGTGTGCTTGGTAACACGTGTTCAAGATTAGCTGAGCGACAGGTGCCCCCGTTGCTTGCACGACGCCCGAGCTCATACTCGTCTCTAGGCTCTCGCAATTCTATCATGAAAATCGAGATGTATGTGTGCCTTTCTGTCGGGCAAGTGAGAAGGAAGGAGAAAAAAGAAACCGGAAAAATCTCACACGAGCACGGAGTTTATGGATGCAGAGGGTGAAAAGTACGAAGAACAAAGGTAGAATGTCGAAGATAAAGAGATAGATAAAGATAGAGAGAGATAATAGGGATAATAGATAATAGAGATAATAATAGATAATAAAGATAATATTAGGTGTACAAGTTTGCTTCCGTCGGTTTTTTCCAAAATTTGAGGCTTTATTCTTAAAAAGTGATTATCTATGCACGATTAAAAGTCCTGTCCATTACTGGTTACTACTTTTTCCCATCTTTTTGGCAATGGTTGGATGCCATCTCGAAAAAATGATTCCATCTCGAGAAACTTTTCCACCGCCATGCCGGTCCTCGACGTCAAAATCACTGCTCTTAAAGCGTTGATACCACTCACGACATGTTCTTTCACTAAGAGCAGACTCACCGTAAGTACTTGAGAGCAATCGATGCGCCTCAGCCGCAGTGTTCTTCAAATGGAAGCAGAAAATCAAAACTTCCCGCAAATGACGAGAATTTGGTTCGAAAAGTGACATCTTCGATCGAGAATAAATTTAATAATGCAAACATGAATTCACTAGTGTGGTGCTCTCGTTATGTTGACAGATGTCCAAGCTTACTTCGTGACATTTTGTATCTGGCTATTTCGACCAGTACTTACCGCTGCAGCCAGTACTCTGGAGCACCTCTAGACCTTTTAAGGAACACGTCGCCTAAATTTCATGTTTCTATCTTCAGAGATTTAGGCCGCGCGTTGTCAGTCAGCCAATCACGGAACTCTTTTATATGTATAAACAGTCATCTGTTTCGACACGAGTCCTCGACAGTTTCCCTGCGCCCTCGTATAAACGTGGTACAGCTGTGCCCTTGGAAAGGGCCCTCCGGAGTTGGGCATGGTGCAGAGACAAGTGTAGGTCAAAAGTGAGCAAGGAATGGAAATTCTTGAAAAAAAATAAAAGAAAATGAAACAACAGGTTTATGAACGCAAAAGAATGATATATTTCTCAATGCTATTTGGCGAACCATTCGAGGGAGTCTCGCATAATATTTGACGCACAGCGTTCCACGCTTAGTTACAAGCCCCGAAGTATTTCCATTTCCATGAAACACGCACTTGTACGATTACGCAATTGTTGTTCGCCTGACATTCAGAATTCGCCTTTTAATTAACGATTCCTTTGAACCGCAAGACAAAAGTGTAGCGAGAATCGCGTACCCCAATGAATTTCGTGTTCCTTGCGGGTGTAAGGAAGGTGGGAGGGTAAGGGCTTATATATATATATATATATATATATATATATATATATATATATAGGGAAAGAGAGTGGAGCAGGCCAGGGAAACTCACCCCTTGCTCGTTTGCGCACCCCATATAACGGACCGCACGGATTACTTGAGACCGAGATATATTCCTGTGTATCAATGCATGCGGTGTACGCAGCCCTATAGTTACGGCACAAAATATATGTTACAATGCATCGAGCGTAGGAGCCAGTGAGCGCAACCCCTTTCCTACGTCGGTCTAGCAAGATAGATACGTCAGTCTCGTGCCGCTAGCTGGCCGCGTTAATTACATCCCCCTGACGCGTGAACCTACACATTGAACTCTCTCTCTCTCTCTCTCTCTCTCTCTCTATCTCTCTCTCTTTCTCAATCTGTCTCTTGCCCACTCTCTTGTACTCTATTTCGCCACCCCATGCTCTTCCTCTCTCAGACTTCCTCTCCGTCGTTCTCTCGACTCCACGCAGTTCGTCTTAGATCATGAGCGACGGTATAGCATTTGTGAGAATTAACATCTGAGAAATGTTCTCGGTTGCATTCGCAATAGTGGACATTCGATTATGGGCAATTTCTCTACGAGAGCGAATATTGTTTTTATGCAATAATTTGAACGAACAATGTCAATACAATAAGCAGAACGAACAATCTGAATATAATAATCTGAACGAACAATCTGAATATAATAAACTGAACGAACAATCTGAATATAATAATCTGAACGAATCTTAATATAATAATCAGAACGAACAATCTGATTATAATAATCAGAATGAACAATCTGGATATAATAATCACTACGAACAATTTTAATAAAACAAATCAAACGAACAATCTCGACATAATATTTCGCATGAACATATTCGACTCGGGCTGATGAGCATCATTTTGTCGATGAGCATCCCTTGGCCGATAAATATTCACATCTCCGTCCGAGCCTGCGATCTATCCACGAGTTCTCCATGAGCCAAAGGAAAAATCAATGCAGCCTGATCTTTCGGAACTACCCTTATTTCTTTATAGAAAAATCGAGACAACGACTTTAGAAAAACCTCCAAGTGGTCGAAAGTTCCGCCGAGAAGTTAACGCGTTAACTAAAACAAATTCGTAATTGAGGTGTCACATCTATGTGGCTCAACGAAAAATGAGAGTTTTAGAATTTTTTTAAGAATACTAAAAAAAGCAATCAAAATAAGGTTTGAAGAGCGTTTTTTAGGCACTCTGCAGGGAACACAGAACCTTTATGGATCAGCGCCTAAGGCAAAAGAAACTTTGTCTATAACATTAGTTTTGCTAGAGAAGTATGCACGATTTTTTCAAAAATATATTTTTTTGCCAAATTGCATCATTTTGGGTGAATTTTTTTTGCTAAAAAATCGACCTGATGTTGCTTATAAAAAACGAGAATTATTGATGAATCGTAAGAAAACGTCTTGAACGAATTTATCTAAGAAGCCACGATAAAAATGTTCAAGACAATCGGCTGAATACTGCCCGAATTATGGATTTTTCCGATTTCAAAAATGTTGTTTCGGAAAAAAAGCATTTCAAGTTCCAAAACTGGGCGTTTTCGTGCATTTCGGAGCGCCAAGAGACGCTTCAGAAAATGAGTTCTAAACTTTTTTTTCAATTTTATGGCTATAATTTCTCAAGCTTAAAAAAAAACAATCAAAAATTTTTTCTACCCAGATGTAATGCCTTAACGAATCTACCCATGTTTTTTTTTCTCCCGCCATACGTGTGAATACTTGAGACGGAACAATGTGAAAATTCGCCGAATAATTATCGCTGATCTTTTCCATTCCCCGCTTTGCCATTCATTTTCCAAGCACTATGAGTATCGTGTAGCAGTGAGCTCGATCGAGCAAAAGCGTGGATCAGCGTGTGTTATTACGTAATTACCACGAGGGAATATCAGATGGCTGGTTTTACCCCAAGCTTGGAAATTCTTGTAACCAGGCTGGGAGTCGAGTATACACGAATTGTATATGGTAACAAAGCTACAGTACGTGGCACAGTGAGTGTGGCGAGTCAGAGGGTTGAAATGCGATACGGAACTTATTCACGTTTACATACCGTACTCTCGAATACATATATATATGTTTGTTTTAGGCGCGTATGCATTCGTACAACAGTGTTGCTGCGTGGTGCACATCGCGAGCACGCGGCCAGCACTCGTAGTTATTTTCTTTTTTTTTTGCCAGTTAATAACAGGGAGGCTGAAATGTCGCAGCAACTCGACGCTCCACCGCAATGCCGCATTCACGATTTCCACCCTCGCGCTTTGCAACCCCTTCTTCCCTCATTCTCATTCACGCGGCTTATTCCCGCGAACCTTCCAGCAGCGGTAGAAAGAGAGAAAGAGAGAGAGAGAGAGAGAGAGAGAGAGAGAGAGAGAGAGAGAGAGAGAGAGAGATTTTAGTGGGAAAAAGCGATGGTTCATTTGAAAACAGTCCACTACCATGGCCGAACGCACCCGGCTCACCCTCGAATAGCGTGTAATAAGTGTGAATATTCATGAGCGAACGGCCTACGCTGCGGTGACAGTTACATGCATAATCCGCATACTTGCGTATAGAAAAGTGCGGCAAAAGAAACGACAATTTTTGCACGAAATTGTGTTCTTTAGCCTGGAGTTTCGAAAACGCGGCTGCATCAAAGAAGAAAAAACATATCCAAGGCCACACGGCGTTAAAGTTTGCAAGGTTGGAGTGCAACGGAAGTTTTAATTTTTTTTAAATTTCTTCATCGTTATTATAATCAACGTTCTTGAAGTGAAACGTCACGTTCAATACGAAGTTCGGTTACGCATGTCGAATCTTTCACACGCTTACACTGCATGGACCGTCGGGTAAAAAGTTAGTCCAAAATAGGTGAATCGTGGATTTACAAGTCTAGATCGCGTTGTATATGCTTGACCTTACAAATAGCTAATTTAATAATCAATTAACACTTAGAAAAGTTAATTTTCCACTTTTAATAATAATTTAAGTGAAATTCGATGATATTGGCGTGTGCTTGACTGAGGTTTTGTCACTGACTGTACATCTGTTTCAACAGTCCAACAAAAAAATTTCTCAATTTTTAAATTTAATTAATACGTTCAAATCATCTTATTATTATCAATAATTACCCAAAAAATTAATATATATTGTGTTTTTCATTGATTGCTATTAATTTATCGTTAAAAAAGACGATACTTCTCATTAGTTTAATTAATTTCTCGACAATTACTCAGTCGATTTATTTGAAACCTAGCATAATCAATCGGTCGATCCTAAATCTTGATGATATAATATTTTCCGAATTTACGGCGATGTAGTTCCATTCGTTTTGCAACCATTAATGTCTGCAGGAGCTTTTTTCCCATGAACGACCGTGTTAAATTCATATGCTTATAACCACTAAATTATTTAGTGGAAAATTAATTCTAAATTAATTCTTCGCTAATTTTTCTCCACTAATTCTCCACATTGATTGAGTGGAAAATTAAATCTAAATCAATTCTAAATAACTACTCAATTATTTAGTGGAAAATTCATTTAAATATTCTATTTTTTAGAATTCTTAGAATTTATAATTTAGAATTTAGAAAAAATTCTTCACTATTTCTTCTGCACTAAAAATTAACTCTCCAGTATTTCTCCACATTGATTAAGTGGCAAATTAATTCTAAATAACTACTAAATTATTTATAGGATAATGAGTTTAAAAATGCTATTATTATGACTATTCTTTCGACACCGCCACGTCTTGGGCCTAGGACCAATTGCTCCACAGATTCACTTTCACCGTAGTTTCGTAAAAGCGCACCCAAGTTTTTTTTTCCATAGATCTAAATCCTAGATCTCTGATAATGATAGGAAAAATTGTTCAAAAGATTGTCGTACCCTGAGTCGGCAAAAAAAATTTAAGCAATTGAAAAAAGTTTACTTACATTGCATTCCATTGATCCAAACGTCAGCATTATAAAAATACGAGTTCCGGGACGAATGGGGACATCCGTCCATCAACTGTGCTTCTGTTTGGATAAATTAGGCCCTGTTCTTGGACCGAAGAAGGAAGAATTCGTGAAAGAGCGTTTGAAACGTCGCTACGAGGCTTTGGTTCGAAACTCGACCGGCAAGGATTTGCACAGTAGTTACGGTCAGCGAATGCTCGGACGATCGATTCTATGACGTAGCAGCAAGAGAGAATCGAATATACCCGAGTCCCTTGACACTCGTCTCTATCCTATTCCCATTTGCCTGGTCCTGGTGCGTCTAATGCTCTAGAAGCTTTTACTCCATTGCGCAATCCCATCCCCCCTCATACTACAGGGAGAGAGCAACACTCTGTCTCAGGAACTAAGCACACCGGTAACTGCTAATGGAAGCGAACGAAAGAGCATTGAAGTACCGAGATTGAAGGTGTGC
>OZ010717.1:30347466-30413351 GCA_963932345.1 Ophion ventricosus | reverse complement strand
CCCGTATTAACTCACCCTCGTTAGGGTCGATATTGGAAGAGACTATGTCGCACTTCTGCTGAGAGGAAGAACAGGCCCGCAAAATTGCGCGAAAGCCTTCCCTCATTGTGTTCCCGGTAGAAACGAGGCGGGATTATTGGTTTTCCCCGTGAAACAGGAAAGGCAAAGGGCGACGATGTGTTCGACGAACCCCTCGTGTCTGATATACCCTTCGGCTTCGTTAGGACACGATCGGCAAGGAAACGCCATATCCTGTGCGTTTGCTCCGCACACCACTTTTGGGGACAAGCTCTTCGCCCCTCAAGCTATCGCACCCTAGGCGCGAATCTTGCGTTGTATACAGTCATTGGCTACTGCGAAACGAGGAAAAGTCCCAGCTGAATGTCTTTCTACGAGGATGAATTCTT
Organism: Ophion ventricosus; assembly: GCA_963932345.1. Classification (NCBI taxonomy): domain Eukaryota; kingdom Metazoa; phylum Arthropoda; class Insecta; order Hymenoptera; family Ichneumonidae; genus Ophion; species Ophion ventricosus. The sequence goes on along the minus strand of OZ010717.1, from coordinate 30,412,944 downwards.
ACGAATTTTTTTGGTTGGAATATTCACTTAAGGCCTTAGGTCACTCTAGAGGCCAAAAAAGGCATATTTTGTGATTTTTTTTTTCAGCGGAACCATAAAATAAATCGGAATTACAAAATAGGGGTTTTATTATACACGTAATTGACTATAGAAAATTAATTTTTTCATAGCGATACATGTCAAAATGGCGACTGTGCAGCATTTTTTCGATCACGCCTTTATTTCTGGAAAGTCAACGGTCGGACCAACACCTCCTATAATTTTTGAGTTATGATGAGACACTAAAGTTTTTTCGATTATATATAAGAATAGCTATAGAAGTACGTAGGATTTGTTGATATATCGTTTTTTGTAAAAAATGGCGTATTTCTAAAACAAAAAGTATAAAATGCCACGAGAAAATTGTCAGAAAATTGTTTATAAAAAAGGAAATTATGCAATATAATAAAAAAAATCCTACGTAGTGCCGCAGAAAATGTAATTCTAAATATACAGTTAAAATTTAAAGTGAATCGGTTGAAATTTCTTTGAGTTATGAGTCCGGTCGACTTGAAAAATGTAGTTTTGAGATAAACGCGTTTAAAGTTAGTAAGAAAGTCACGACAGGAATCAAGAGGGGTTGCGCTAGAATTCGAAAAACGAGTACTTAGAGATTTTTCACACCCATAATCTTTTCGAATATAATTTTATAGGTACTAAGGTACATTTTGAACAAAGAACATCGATTTTTGGAAAATCCTACAGTGGCCTAAGGCCTTAAGGTATTACTGGATGGATATTGAAAAATCGGCAGAATTTTTGAAAATTTGAGGAATTTTCGTTCGTAATAGAATAATAATACACGAATTATTTGAGAATTTTTCACTAAATAATTAAGCAGTTTTAAACATACGAAACTGATAAACAGCACATTCGGCACTGAATTTTATACGAATTCCAACAAGGAAAAAATGCTTCTAAAGCACGGGAATCAATTTGTAGTGTTCTTGGTGCCGACGTTGTGTCTTATGAAACGTGTAATTATTGGTACAAACGTTTTAGAAGTGGTGATTTCGATCTTGGTGACCAGCCGCGCCCTGGACAGGATATGAAGAGTGTGCTTTATTACGAACTCCTGGAAACTGGTCAGACGGTAACTGCGGAACGCTACAGCCGACAATTGAACAAACTGAGCGAAGAACTGGATCAGAAAAAGCTATTCACTGGGCAAGGAAGCAGGCAAGTCATACTGCTGCATGACAACGCTCGACCTCACGTTGTTCGCGCGACTCAGAAGACCCTCTTGGACTTGGGATGGGAAGTTCTCCCGCACGCGGCATATTCACCAGACTTGGCCCCATCCGACTATCATTTGTTCCGGTCAATGCAGCACGCCTTAGTGGATTAACAGTTCAAAACGCTGGACGATGTGCGTAAATTCGTCGATGACTCTATCACCTCGAAGACTGCAAGTTTCTTTTGCGACGGTATTCGTATGTTACCTGCGAGATGGCGCAAGGTCAACCCAAACAAACCCAAACAATATTTCCAAGATTAAGTTCGTTGTTTTCTATTTTTTATATTAAATAAATTTGCTGAAACATCTGTGAAAATTAAGTCATACACCTAATATTTGACTGCCCTGTCGAGGAGGCTTTCTCCCTTGTGCCGCAACAAAAAAATTAACCTTTCACTGCAAATGAGCTTGAAGACATCTCATCAATGTTCCAATATTTCACTGTCTGAGCGTTCTTTTTCCCAGACTAAAAGCTGATCATGTTGAAATATGATGCTGAAAAAAAATGCCCATCCGTGCAATACTCATGAGGAAGACTTTTGGAATTCAAGCTGAAATTGCGACGAATAAATGAAATACAAGTACTTCAGACTTTCCATTTATGAGATAAAGCAGTGAATCGCTGATTCGTGGCCAACGTCTCCGCTCCTCGAGTTTTTGCCTAGCACGGTAAAGAGAATAAAGGAAATACGATCGAGGCAACAGGCTCGTTTCATCCGAAGGGTTTCTTCCTCTTTTGCCTTCGCCCTTGCTCAGGCCTTCCGCAGTACACGCGTATTGCATTACGATTTTAATCAGAAGACCCGCTGCGCTGTCTCGCGCTCGATACACGTTTCGCGTATATCTTCGGCCTTCCTCCTCACGGTCTCGCGATAATAATGGATCGACGGGGAAGAGGTACCGAGTCAAACTCTCTCGTGTAACGGAACAACCGCGGTATTCTCCTGTATCCGAGTGGCGCATCGAGGGCGACGACTAAAGGGAAAGGGGCCGCTGTTATGGACGACCTGAGTTTGAGGATATTCTCCTCTAATTGGTATCCGAGGATTTCGGTGAAGAGCTACCCGAGGCCACCGGAAAATGCCTCCGGCGAGTCTCGATGTATCATATTTTCTCATTAACGGTATTCACTGCGCGAGAGAAAGTTTTCCTCGACATTCGCCGATCGCGTATTCAGCACAAAAACGACGGCGAAGCCCACTCCCCTTCCCCCGACATTCCCAAGAGTTAGAATGGACGGAGAATTTCAAGGGGCTCGTCAGTTTCGAAAAGGCCTTCATCGAAGCCCGGGCTTACGCTCTTGAAATTCCCCAAATCTCTGAAATTTCCTTTAAAACTGTCAAGCTATATCTATCGCGCGATAAAACGTGCGATAACTCGTTAATTTGTCAGCTTCAGCGGCTCTTCCAATGTCGTTTCGTCGCAATGTCGAAACTGAGACCTTCAAGTTTTTACAAAAATCGATACTGATCAAAATTCCAAGTCTCCCGTTGATTCATTCCATTTTGCCTGGAATATTCCCACGTGTAGAAGGAGGAGGAAAAAAAAGGATCGATAACGTTATGAACCGCATCTGCAACTTCTTGCCTGGGATAGTCGATCCCTCGGAGGTTGCCCTATCATCGAGCTACCAAACTTTTCGTTTCCTTTCTCATTTTTATCTACGGAAAAGAGGAAAATTCAGGACAACTTCGAAGGATCAGGCTGCATCGACTTTACCTTCAGTCCATGGGGAATTCACGCGAGCATTGATCAGAACCTCCAACGGAGGTAGTTTTGTGAATATTTATCGGCCGCTTGACAGTGGATGCCGCGGATCTAAAATGCTCGGGGGGCGGGGGCGGACACTGCGAGAGTGGCGAAGAAACGAAAATGCCACTTGGCTCGTTTTCTATCTGTCGAGCTTTCGGAGGGGTCGCGTAAGAGAAATCGCAGTAGCGGAAGGCAGCAAAGTTGCAGGTGCTCGTGAGAATGCGTTATACACATATACATATATATATACAGGGTGAGTCAGGAGAAACAGAACACCTGAATATCTCTGTTCGATTTGGAATTACGAAGTATCGCGTGCAGAAATATTGCCATTGATAGAATTCGATTCGGACTAGGATCCTGGTTTCTAGATCGGAATCCAGTTGGACATCTGATCAGATCCGGGAGCGAAATGTAACGCTTGCAAATCGGATTCCAGCCAGGATCCTAATCCGGAACTATTAACGAGGGGGCATTGCCAGGCACGCAATCGATTTCGGGATGTCCTTTCAGGGTAGTGTTCGGTCCCAAGTGTCACCCTCTGCCACAGTTCACCCTGGTGGGCCCTCGTTTTCGCGAAATCGACCAAACAAAATTTCTGTCACGATTTTTGAACCTTGAAAATAAGAAGAATTTTCCAAGCGGCTTAGCTTAGCGATTAAGGTCTTCGGCCAATACGCTGCTGGTTTTGGGTTCGAGCCCTGCTACCGCTATTTTTTTTTCAATCGAAACGCTTGTAAACGTTATTTTTATTTATTTATGTTGATTTAAATCCAAATTTTTTATAATTCGTTTAGAATTCTTACCCTCGTGATTGTAATCACCGTTTCAAAATTTTGTTTCTCCAATTTTTTTTCTTATTGCTCGCTTTTTTTTTATTGTTCCTACATATTTTCTCTGTTTAAATGAATTTTCTTCTATAGTTTGATATTTTCGTCTGTATTAATACAAACATTATTTTATTTACGCTTTTCATTTGAATTTTGGTTTTCTGCGATTCCTTTTTTTCGTTTACATACACTTTCCCACATAATGCGAATATAGTTTTTTGTATTTTCATTGAATCGACAGAGCGATAATTTTTTTTTTTATTTCCTCATATTAACAATAATAGGAGTTAATAGAAACAATAAAAAAAGCGAGCAATAATTACAAACTCGATGAAGAATATAAGAAAAAAAAAATTGGATATAAATTTTTTTTGAAACGGTGATAACAATTACGCGGGCAAGAATTCTAAACGCAATATAATAAAGTTGGATTTAAATTAACGTAAATAAATGAAAATAACGTTTACAACCGCTTCAAAAATTCTTGTTATTTTCGAGGTTCAAAAATCGTCACACAAATTTTGTTTGGTCGATTTCGCGAAAACGAGGGCCCACCAGGGTGAACGGTGGCCTTGCGCTACGTAGAGGGGACCATTTGGATTCTGATGAGGATACCTCTTCTAGGGAATCCGTATCACGATATATTTTTTTAATTTTTTTTTCGTTTTTTTCAAGGTTATCAAATTTTTTTTCAATAGAATGTTTTTTCCCTTCTCACATTGTAGCCGGCATCCAAATGAATTCAACCATGTAGCATAGTATGACGTTCAAATGACCTTGAAAAAAACAAAACTAAAAAATATGACCTTGAAAAAGCGAAAAAAAATTATGATAGCCGTTTGCGTCCTTCCAAACCATTCAAAATTCCGATATGAACATACTTCGTGCTTTCAAATCCAACAGAGATATTAAGGTGTTCTGTTTGTCGCGACTCACCCGGTATATTGTGAATGTACACACGAATTGCCAACGCAGTGCTACCGAGCTAACCGAAAGTTGGCGAAACGAAGGAGAACCTCTCCGGAATTGAATCGGTCTGGAGTTCGAACGCTCGAGGCAACTGTCACGTGCAGCAATAGTTTACCGTTCTTCTGCCCTGACGCGCTGCCCAAGCCTACCTACGTTAGCTGCGTGTACATATAGCGTGCACCTCCTGCGCAACGTGTATATAATTCCTTTACAAACACACCCACATGTACGCATATATATATATATATATATGGGGAAAGAACATTTTGAGCTCGGCGTACCTATATAATGCTGGCTATAAACACATCTGGTTGTTTTTTTTTATCGTATCGTATGGAAATTTGTTGGAAAGTCCCTAGATCCTTTGATATCCCTTTGGAATCCAAGTGGATTTCGCTCTATTTCCTGATTAACGTTGCTGGGGAATTTTTTATTTAGAATTATCAACTAGTATTTGTTGGATGTCGCAAAAAAAAATGTCCTTTCGTGATCCCGTGCAAAAAATTGTGAGGGAGTCCCAAGACGCAGCCACATCGCTGCAGGGATTTAGAGACAACGCACATAGGAAGTCCTCATTGGGATCCAATTGGATTTTTCACTGCTCCTCGATCAACGCCGTTTGACAATTCTTACCATGTTTCAGTACGCCCGTGAGCGTGTACGCGTGCGGTGATATTATCTCAATTTGCAGTAAAAATGAATAACAAATTATAATTGCAGTGTATTTTCAGTGATGTGACTCGAATCGATTTTTAAGATATATTTTTTCAGTGATTTATACTTTTTAGGATAAGAATTATACTTTTTTAAGATCCATTCATTTTGTATATCTATATATTTTGCCAAAAAAAAATAATGTACAGAATGCGATCGCATTCATGAAGAATGGTATCGGATTTGGCCTGATGATGTGGGAATCTTTTGCATTTTTTATTGGATTTTAGATTTTAGTGGGATTTAATTGGCTTTAATTGGATTTTTGTTGGATTTAATTGGATTTTAATTGGATTTAATTTAATCCCGATTAAAATCCAATGTACGAGTGTGACGTTTTCGTATAGGGCTTCAATGCGATGGCCCTTTGGACCCCTATCAGGAAGTAAAAGACAAATATAGGAACTCATTTAGACCCTTGCAAAAATTACTGCAGGAGGTCTTTAATTTATAATCAAGCAAAACGTTTCCTTCAACAATTTATAAATCGATGATTTTTTTTTATCGAATCATTAGGTCCAGGGTGGGCTATGAAATAAACCTTACATAAATATGCGTACGTGTAATCAGAGATGATTTTCAAGACATTGAGCTTTACGCAATGTTGAGTATGGGAAGAATAGGCCGCTGCGAGGACGTCCTTCGAAGTGGAATGTTTTTAAAGTCACCCGTCCCAATATCTATTGGACGGATCAAATGGTGCGAAGTTCCACAGAGCGTGGAAAACGAGATTTCGTGTGCAGCATCGTTCTTCGTGTGAACAGTCCAGCATCGAAAGTCCCTGATAAAAAGGACGAAAGAAAAGTGATAGAGGGTGAGAGAGAGAGGGAGGGAGAGAGAGAGAGAGAGAGAGAGAGAGAGAGAGAGAGAGAGAGAGAGTGGAGAGAAAGAGGTGCGAGTTCAACTCTTGGTTGGCCTGCGGAAAAGTATCCTGTCCGCAAGGAAACGTGAGAGTCCTCTTCGAAGCGATCGTCTTTCGTCCTCTCGCGCGGGCTTTTCAATGGAGTACTCCTGTGTAGCACTTGGCCATAAGATGTGCGAGTTGCAAGGAATTGATGGTTGTCTAGCAGCGATAGTACACCGCGTTTGTGTATACACCTTTTATCAGGTCTGCACAAGTATCGAGGGGCTGGATGACAGCGCGAAGAGAAAAAAAAAAAGAACGCGGAAGTACCTTCCAAAGTTTCCAGCAGAAGGTGGATGTTGTTGCACTCCGTTTTCCTGCCCTTGTGCACGCAGGAAAAGCGAACAAACGTTTGTCTACCCATTGGAACATTAAGGCACCAGTCGAGTCTTGAAGTTTGAAAAAAAAGATTTTTTTTTTTTTGCATTTTCTTAAAGAATAGACTCTTAAGAACATGACTGTAAGGAAATTTCGAAATTCTCAATATTTACAAAGTTATGGCGATTCGAATACGGCCGGGTTGAGAGGCTTTAAGAGACCAGTCCACTTTGGAGCCACGAAAAAAAGGCTATTTTCGCGATTTTTTTTGAGGATTTTATAAAAGATATGAATATAAAAGTTGTTGGGCTTGATAAATAAAGTCTTGAAATACATTTAAAAAAAAATTTTAATTCATTTTTATTCATTTTTAAGTACAAAAACTATAGTTTAACGTAACGCCTCAAAAATAGGTGGGCTAGGTAGCTCCATCACAACTCGGCAACGACTTGTCTGAAACAAAAAAATCAAAGTCCATTAGATTCAGTATGACACCAGCTACAAAATGACCCTCGGATATAAAGATTTATCAGAAAATAAAAAAATGGCAGACGAAAAACGAAAAAAGTAAAAAAAACGCGTATTTTTCGCAGTTTTTCGCAAAAAAAAGAGTAAAAATCAAAATTTTAAAACCATCGAGGGTCATCTTGTTGCGAATCATGTTTACAATATGTGGTTCAAATTTCAAGAGAATCGGTTTATTGGTTTCAGAGATACGATGGAGCTAGATTGTTGAAAACGTTGTTTCGAGAAAAACGCGTTTGAAGTTTATACTATGAAAAACTCTTACCTAAACTCAATCGGCAACATTGACATAATATTTCTGAATGTATGTACTTTCGAAAACAGTAAAAAGAAAACCGATTTTTTGAAATTTTCAAAGTGGACTGGCTCCTTAAGTTTAAGTTTTGGATACCGTTGACACGATTGTCGGAGATAAAATATATTTCCATTTCTTCGCAGTACAAATAACCAATGGTAAATATAGGAGCGAGTGGGGAGAGATAGAGAGAGAGAGAGAGAGAGAGAGAGAGAGAGAGAGAGAGAGAGAGACAGAGAGAGAGAGAGAGAGAGAGAGAGAGAGAGAGAGAGAGAGAGAGAGAGAGAATCTTCGCTTATTTTCATGTTTTTCCGCAACGAGGAAACAGCTGATATTCGCGTATATTGAATTTTGCACGCTGTACGCGCGTACATTTTCGTAGTATAATTAAGTGGAGAGGCCCCCGGTGTCGTCGTGGCCCGCGTGCAAGATACGCGCTTGCTCTAAATCGGTATCCGTACGTTTGGCGCGACTCTAAAATGATTTAAAGCACGACGCGCCCGAGAACGCACTATGACTGTGCTCGCGCAAACGAAAATCATGAACGCGGAATTCTTCTCACTCAAAGAACAGTCTTACGGCCATTCATCTTCGCCTCGAGGCACAAGATATGGAACAGGCCAGTAGCAAAGAATCCCAAAGTGAATCTCATGGCTTTTTACATCTAGGAAAGAGAATTATATAATTTAAATTATCAGTCAATATCGACTGAGGATTTTCACACTTTCCTCGTGCCCTCATGCCAATGTAGTAGTGGGGACGAAATGGAAGGGGGGGGGGGGGGTTACGATCAATCAACTGAAAAATTAGAAAAATTCAAGTAAAATTGATCTGCAGGGTGAAAAGGGATGCGCTTGTCAAACCTGAAACAGGTATTGGGAGAAAAGAAAAAAAACAATACAAAGTAGTAACTGCAGAAAGTAAAGCATAAAAAAAATTTGGTGCACATTCGATTATCTGATTTCTTCTTCTTTTATGACTTCTTTTTCTTTTATGTTACAGGTAAGTTTTCTGCATCACGTCGTTGAATCGAAGTACCAAGATTCGTCCAGATCGTTGTACGGGTAATGTTGTAAAACAATTAGTTGATCCAAAAGCGATGAAACATTACGTCACTTTGCAAAGCGCCGTTTCCAGCAGGGTAAATAGGGGCGAGATAAGTCCGGGGTAGTCGGCCACAGTTTTTTCAAGGATCCGTAAAAATAAAAGTACAGACGTTTCTTTACTTAGCTCTATTTGTAATTAAGATTTGAACATCTTTAAAAGCATTTTCAATGCTAAAACACGATTGGCCAATACTCAGTTATACTCTTGGTTTTCTTTTTGGTTGAAGACCTTAGGCCACTCTAGAGGCCAAAGAGTGGGCATATTTTATAATCTGTTTTTCCGCGAGACCATAAAATAAATCGGAATTATAAAATAGGGGTTTTATCATACACGTAATTGACTATACAAAATTATTTTTTCACAGCGATACGTGTCAAAATGGCGACTATGCAGCATCTTTTCGATGACGCCTTTATTTCTGGAAGGTCAACGACCGGACCAACAGCTCCTATAATTTTTGAGTTATGATGAGACACTGAAGTTTTTTCGATTATATATAAGAATTGCTATAGAAGTACGTAGGTTTTCTTTGATATATTGTTTTTTGTCAAAATGGCGCATTTCTAAAACAAAAAGTATAAAAGGCCATGAGAAAATCGTCGGAAAATGGTTTATAAAAAAGGAACTATGCGACATAATAAAAAAATCCTACGCAGTTCCGCAGAAAATGTAATTCTAAATATACAGTTAACATTTCAAATGAATCGGTTGAAATTTGTTTGAGTTATAAGTCCGGCCGACTTGAAAAATGTAGTTTTGAAATAAACGCGTTTAAAGTTAGTAGAAAGTCACGACATGAATGAAGAGGGGTTGCTCGAGAATTCGAAAATCGAGTACTTCGATATTGTTCACACCCATAATCTTTTGGAATATAATTTTATAGGTACTAATGTGCATTTTTAACAAAAAAAAAATCGATTTTCGAAAAATCCTAGAGTGGCCTAAGGCCTTAATGTTTCGATTCTTGATAGGTTTTTTTTTTCGTCTGGCCACATCTAAAACACCAATGCACGACGCGAAGCGAATCAAGCAATAACAGACGACACGTAGTGAGTTGTTCTATGAAATATTTCTATTGGCCATCTCTCCCTTACGGCCAATGCCCCCGGAATTACTCTGAATATAAATCAGTCCTACTTTCAGTTACAACCCTCCAATATTGGACATGCACTTGTCATAGCTACTCCTTTTCCCTCGGAAACATTTTAACCCTGACCTAAGATATATGTTAACACCAAAAAGATCAATGCCAAAAATGAATAGGTTCCTATTGAGAAAACGATGACCAATGTTTTATTCCGAATCATCGAACCATGGAAGAAGATATGACTTGACACATCAGTAGGATGAGAAATGAACTACCGGAAGAAGACATGATGAGCGCGGCCAGGATTTTAGCAAACGATGATGGAGGATTAGGGTAGAACGGATTGACCGAAGCGCGGAAGTGAGTGAGGAACAGGTGGAAGAAACATATGGAGATTCTTCCACGGAGAAGGCAGAGAGGAAAATACGAAAAGAGAGAAGTGAGAGGTAGCCAGGCTGAGGGAGAGAGAAAAATAATGGTCTGTGACTCAGAGGCCGAGAGGGTTGCGGTCCGTTCAACCAACCGATAGGATTGTCGGGCTGGTCCAACCACGAAATATTAACGATTATACACGCAGCCGGGAAGAGCTTCGCCCTCGCTTGGCTGATCCTAAGGAAGAACCCCCAGCTCTTACTGCTGCTGCTCTTCAGTGCGTTCATAATCGTGTCGGATATAACCCCCTGCGTCTTTCACTACTTTACCATTCACAAAATGGACGAGGATCTGGTTGGTGGATAGGCTGCTCTTGCTTGCTCCACCGCTCCATTGTCAACCGAATAAGGCTTTTGGCCAAATAAGAGGAAAAGAGGCAAGCAGCTAGCTATACGATTAACGCGTGATGAAGCATCATTGGACTTTGAAGAGGCACGAAAACGACAATACGACTCTGCAAACTCAGCCACACGACAAAACCTTTCACGGCAGTTTTTTTTTATTTCGCATGAAATTTGCTTAAGGTGCACATACGGAGAGAGTTGGGCAAAGTTGTCGTTGAGTAAAGGAAAATACAGAATTTCGAACACATGTACTTGGGGTTGGATATAATAGAGATTCGAGCCCGAGGGGTGAACGCAGAACCTTCAACACACACACATACACACCCACACGTAGAAGCAAATATATCGACCCAGAGTACAAACTCGTCGAAGAAAATAAAATATCATCGGGGATGCTATCAGTTTCCTCTTGTAAGCCGATCAAGGGGAGCACACGTAGGAACCTCGTGCCAAGATTTATCGTGTGCGTAAGTATCTGTATACGGTTAAGAAATATATACGTGAAACTACAGAATGGAAAGAAAAAAAATGGCCGAAGTGCTTTTCCAAGCCAATATTTAAGAGGGTGAACTGACTTGGAGGTTCGATCGTGTGCGAGAAGTCTCTCTTTTCCTCTCTTTCTCCTCTCGCTATCACCCTCAATTGTTAGTACCTTTCGCTCATCGTGGTCTACTTTTTGGCTGCGTTATTTTATTTCATGGCTTACGATCAGTAATTCACCGTGAGCGGATGAAGAGAACACCAAAAACTGGAACTTTCTTCATCTCGTCCTCAGGATATAATTTTGCGAGAGTTTGAAGAGAGACAGAGGAACGAGGCGAAGTCTCATGGATATTTGCTTCATCGTGCAGGAAGATACTATGAGTCGTCCATGTCTGTCGATCAATCTCGTGCATGGCAAAACAGTTGGTAGAAATTGACCATTATCGACGCTCTGGGTTTTCCCGTCCAACATTTTGTCTCTCCCGCTTTTTACCTCGATTCCTTTTTCCTTGAGTTTGTACTTTCTCTCTCTCTCTCTCTCTCTCTCTCTCTCTCTCTCTCTCTCCCTCTCTCTCTCTCTCTCTCTCTCTCTCTCTATCTCTCTCTCTCTCTCTCTCAGTCACTCTCCCCCCCCCCTCTCTCTCTCTCTTTCGTTGGGAAATTTTTAGTCCAGGTTTTTTCTGCATTGTAAAACCGAACGTTATCCGCACGGACCGAGGGCTCGCGGATCTATCGCCAAAACACTGGCGCTCGCAAGTGAGTGAATCACACATGACTCCCCAGCGAATGCATATATTCGTTCGAGATAAATACGTGATTGGGACTGGAGTGTTCGAGCCACCGTTCCAAAAAAGTACATTTAACACCAGGTCAATGCACCATGGTGGTAATCAGGCTGCGCACTGTCCGAATCTGTCTTTCGTTTGGCTACTGGACGTCACGAGAGGCCGTGAAGGTTTTAGAATATTTTTGCTCATTTAAAAAGACGCATGGCCTCTAAAGAAACGTCGATAGGGAGGAGTAAAAAAATAGATAAAATTTATTAATTCGTTTCATCTATTTAGCTCGCCAAAAAAATGAGACATAGCGCTTTAGAAAATGAGCTCTAAAAATGAAAAAAATTAACTTTCGTTTGTTCCTCTTGTACATCATTCTTGTCATGTTTGTGCATCATTCTAGCATCTATCATCAATAAAAAACACGACCAACAAGTTTTTTTTCTACTCAGATGTAATGCCTTAAACGATAAGGAAAAAGAAAAAGTTGCGTAGCCAATGACCCATTGAAATGGTGAAGGATTGGAATGATCATAATGGTAGAATGATCATGATGATTGGAATGATCATAATGATTGGAATGATCATAATGATTGGAATGATCATAATGATTGGAATAATCATAATGATTGGAATGACCATAACGATTGGAATGATCATAACGATTGGAATGATCATTATCGATCATTCACTACAGATTGGTGGCCGATAACCGATTGAAAAAATCGGTTGGGTCCCACTCGCATGGATGAACGAGTTAACAAAGTCGAGTTCTCCTCAGGTTCATCGTTTACCTCGCAGAGGACCAATGTCGACGGATTTAGCGAAGCTTTCCAAGCTCTCTCTCTCTCTCTCTCTCTCTCTCTCTCTCTCTGTCCCTCTTTGAAAGTCGAAAGCCCCGGTCCGTGGATAAGGTTGGCCAGGTAGTTGCGAAGCTCCCACACGACGCGGTGCAACTTCCCGTCCCGACAATGCCACTTTGCATTCACTAGCCGGATGGCACGAGCCACTGGTATCGCCATAGTCTCCCGTTTTACCGGTTGTAGCTGTATTAGCAGGCCCCCGACGGTACAGGGGCAACTAGTCACCCAACTACCAACTAACTAAATTACCGATGCAAATAACAGTGCCAGCTTCTTGCCAAGATTTAGTGCGGATCGGATTTGGTTGGTGCAACTTCATGGTGGATATAAGGTGCTCACTTATTAAGCCATTAATTCCCAGGACAAACAGTGGCCGCTCCTATCTAAGCGACGTTAATTACCGTTTATATACGCGCTAACCCGGAACCACCCTTCGTCCACCCTCACCTCTCCAGCGAGCCTTCGCGCGCTATACCGCCCTCCTAACCGGAAGTCCCGTGGGATGAAGCGCGCTTCCGGTAATCCTCGCACGCTACGAATTTATACATTCAGATTTCACGACGTTGAAGTTTGCATCGCTGAAACGCAACGAAAATTAATTCTTAACCATTCTTTTTCTTTGCCAATTTTAGCCGTGAAAAATCTCACGAACGTTTTGACGTATTTTTTTTTAGAGAATAGCTTCCGCTCATAATTTTACATCCCATTCCATCCTTTTAGGCGTTGATTTTTGGAAAATCATTTCTTAGTCCACCTCTACGCCCTTTAAGAAATATTTCTTTCGATTTTCATTAAGATAAGAGCCGGGAATTCGATTTCCCTATAGAAACTTCAACACCCCGTTGCACCCCTAATTAGGGGTTGTTTTAAAAAATCCTAAAATAAGCGTTTTATTATTTGTTTGGAAAAATTTTTATACCAAGTTTCAAATTGATATACGCAAGGAATACAATTTTTCAAAAAACCTTTTACACCCCATTCCACCCCCTCAAGCGTTGATTTTTGGAAAATCCTTTCTTAGTGCACCTCTACAACTTTTAAAGAACATATCTTTCAAATTTCATGTTCCTATCTTCAGCGTTTTAGGCTGTGCATTGTCTACGTCAGTCAGTCAGTCAGTCAGTCAGTCACGGAACTATTTTATTACATTTTCAACCACTACTTGTAAAAAAAAGGACTTTGGATTACGATAAAAATAAAGAAATGAGTAATAGGACAAAAAAATCGTTGCGTTCCAATAAACTTCAATGTCATCAGATTTCTTGCTTCCCGCAAAGCTTTTCACTGATAGCCCGGATCAAAATTTATAGCCTCCCCTGAATACTCGTAGGAGCTCTTTCTTTTGTAATAGACAAACCATCAGCCAAACCTTCTTTCGGCCCCCAGTTTCAGTGAAACCTGCAGAAGACAGGCCTCCTGAACCTGCTTTCAATTTCGAGTCCGTTTCCTCGACCCCACATAACCTACTTTGAGCCCAAATTCGATATCTCCTCCATCAACATTCCATTGTGGCCTGATCGGTAACCCTTTCGATGTCTTGTTGGGTTGATAGTTTTCACGTGATGCGTAGACAAACAAACAGGCAAAAATCATCATAATGAATTCCATCACTTATCCTTCTATCACCAATCCATCTAATTAATGTTTTTGTAAATATTTTCAATGTACAGCTTACTTTTGTCAGCTAACTGCAGCTATCCCTTTGTTGCGTTGTTCTAACTTCCAACCTTCCGTAGGGAATCGATAAAATTGCCATTAATTATTTCTTCTGGTATTTTTGCAATTCATTGCACAGTAAGTGTCGTGGCCCATTTTTAATAAAATAACATTTTTCACCTTTGGATGAGTCGATGTCGAGGGTATTTCAAGGTTCGTCTTGTCGTAAAAATCAACTGTTCGTTGAACACAAATGTTAAGACCCATTCTCAAAACAGTCGGATGTGCTGATGTTTAACATTCCAAGGATAACATTTTAAAATCTACTTTTCCCATTTATATCTATACAATGCAGATTCCCTTCGAGCATAATGGAAATTTGCTTATCACTTTCTCAGAGAGAATTGCGAGCTTTTTTTTTCACCGATAATCATTTTGGGGCTGCACTGCATTGTCCGAGACAAAAGAGGAACATCATGGTGTGAGGAGGATGCGGTGAGCCAGCGATGTTTCTTACTAGCCGGGGCAAAGTTGTTTCATTCCTCGGAAATTTACAGGCCAGAGATAACCTCCCCGGAACACACGACCCTCTTATTCTTATCGAGGCCCTTACCGCTTGTACCGCTCCGGTAACTAACGAGTTGGCCTTTACGTTCCGGGCTCTTTGGTCCTCCTCGTGTCTTCAACCGTGCCGCATAGCTATGCACACCGCAAGCACCAAGCTTTTTCGAGCATTACTCTTCCCTTTTTCAGTTTTCTCTCACTCGGACGATATCGCAAGGTTGCCTTTGTTAATTTATTTCAATTAGGATTTTTCCTTCTATCCTTAATTATCGTTGAAAATCCGCGCGATTCTTTTCGGTGGAGGAGAGCGAAGGGGGGGAGCATTTGTCAAAATGTGCTCGAGTAAAGTCAACAGTGGGGGCATGTTGCTCGGGAGACTTTTCTGCTTGTACTTAAAATAGGATCTTTCAAGTCGCGTGTGCGGACGCGAGAACAGATCACCCTTGGGTTTGGTCATGCAGCTCAAACATCAGGCAAACGCGTGTGCCTCGAGTAATTGATTCGGTGCATCGTGTCGCGCGTCAGCTCATCATTTTCGTATGAGTGCTCGTATAGGTATTCACCTACTGCATATATGTTACGCTATCATCTAAATGTACAAGGTGGCCCGAAGAGTGACGTACAAATGGAAAATTTCGATGCCTCGTATCGATACACATCGGAATTAGCCCCATTGATGTTCTACGATATTTTTCAATTTTACAGAGAAAAGCATTTTTTATTTTTCTCTTTTGTATATGTACTTTTCCTGCAATTTTTTTTATTGTTTTCCATTATTGTGAAGAGCACTGTTGAGCAATAAATACATGACAAACTGGACACTGACGTAGATGCCTGAGATTTTAATCAAAAGTAAAAAAAAATAGGTTTGAGAGGATCAGTCAAGTACAGATGATGAAAAAAAATACTTATACTTGTCTAATTGACTCGCAATTGCTTTAAAAAAATTCGAAAAGGGAAGTACCTACAGTGACCGTATAGCAGACATGAGCAATAGTAATTAAATCAACAATTAACAATTACAATTACTAGTGTGATTGATAATTGAATTACTTTGTAACAGATCACTTAGGTAATTAATTACCACAAGTGCCTAGTGTAATTTATTACTATGTAATTCAATTGAAAGTTAATCTGATTACAAATTAATCGATTATATATTAATTCGAATAAATTGGTTTGCTAACTAATAGCTAAACAATATTTTGATTTTGTACTTCAATCGAGACATAATTTATCACTTTTTTAAATCCAACGTTAGAGGATAAAATGATATTTTCTCCTATATTATACCATAACTAGTCACAAAGTAATTCAATTACAAAGTATTTAAATACATTTTGATCAGATTACTTTGTAATTAAATACATTGCAACAGATTTCATAATATGTCCTGAATAATTACAATTAAAATGTAATGAAATATAGTTCAATGAGATTATTTTGTAATCTAATTAGTTCGTAACCAGATTAATAATTGAATTACATTGTAATTCAGGTATGCCCATCTCTGCCGTACAGTAAACATCACGTGCAGTAAACTGTGAAACACAGAGCGTTGGGTCTGTTCTGTACAATCGACAGGCTGACGTTCAGGCCAGTCCAGAATACCGAAGCTTGGTATCCACTAGCGGGCCAAGTCTCAGCAGACTGTCCACAAATGATTGATCCAGCGCTGGCTCCGGTGTTGAGCCAGCGTTGAGTAGGTTCTGTACCATCGACATGCTGACGCTTGGGCCAGTCTAGTATACCGAAGCTCGGTATCCAGTACTGGGCCAAGCCGATTGTCCACTAACGGCTGAGCATTGGCATTTCAACATGAGAAAATAGAAGGTGGTCTTTTATTTGTTGGTCACTGTATAAAAAAAAAGCAAAAAAATATACGCTCCAGAAAAACGGAAAAAAATGAATGGTTTTTTTATCGCGAACTATTGAGAGGACAAATTAATTAGGTCCGTTTTCAAGAGATGGCTCCGGCTGTTATGAATGTTTCATAGTGACAGCTGATTTCGGTGGTTTCAGAGAGGTTAGACATCTGTCAATAACATTCAGTTTATATCGCTTTGAGTTCCATTAAAAACCTTGTTTTTTACTGCGTTGAATATGTCAAATTTTGTGTTAACTAAGCAGCATTTGCGGGAAGTTTTACTTTTCTGCTTTAATTGGAAGAAAAGTGCAGCTGAAGCGCATCGAATGCTTGTTGAAGTTTATGGTGATGATTCTCCAACTGATAAATCATGTAGGGAATGGTTTCGACGCTTTAAGAACGGTGATTTCAGCGTTGAAGACAAGCCTCGCCCTGGACAGCCAAATGAGCCAATGAGCTGCTACAACTTGGCCATTCCATTATGGGCGATCGGTATAAACTACAATTGATTCGTTTGAGCCGTGCATTACGAGAAAATCAGCCGGAATACGAGCAAAGCCATGACAAAATTATTCTTCTGCATGACAACGCTCGGCCTCATGGCGCAAAAGTCGTAAAAAAATATTTGGAAACGCTCAAATGGGATATTTTACCGCACCCGCCGTATTCTCCCGACATTGCTCCTTCTGATTACCGGTTGTTCCGACAGATGCAGCAGGATTTAACAGGTCACCGGTTCGCTTTTTTCGCAGTAATCGAAAATTGGCCCAAAACTTGGATCGCCTCAAAAGACGAGACTTTTTTTCGAGATGGAATTCGAAAATTGCCTGAGAGTTGGGAAAAAGTTGTAGCCAGCGATGGACAATACTTTGATTAATCTTTTCATACCTTTTATTTTGAAATAAATGGATTTTTTACCACAAAAAAACGGACCGAATTAATTTGTACTCCCAATAAAATTCGGTTATGTATCGATACGAGGAATCTAGATTTTCCTTTTGGACGTTACTTTGCGGGCCACCCTGTATAATTATGTTCGAATATGTACACGTGTTCACAGCGATTTCATGCAACTTTGCTACTTTTCCTGCATATATATATATATATATATATATATATATATCGCTGTACTCGATGTCGCACTTCCCAAGTGATTTGCTAGCGAAATGCGGTGCATCTGGTAAGATCAAACTCCTCGAATAATCCTCGACTAATCGGTCCGCGACGTCGCTTGGCTCGAGTCACCGAGAAACTAATGCACCATTTGCCCATCTCTCTCTCTCTCTCTCTCTCTCTCTCTCTCTCTCTTTCTCTCTCCAATATACGTACAATACACGTACACACAGCCACAGAGATTCATATATATTTGGAGACGTGTACTCGTGTATATGAGGAGAAAATCAAGCTGCGAAGCGAGAAACTAGGAAGCGAGTGAGAGGATAGATGAAGCGAGCGAAGCTTCGCTCCAAGTCCCTTGCACATAGCTCTCACTCTTGGGTCGTCACGAGCGAACAACCCCGCCGGAGTTGGTCTCTTCCGTAGTGCTCGTCGACGCCGCGGGAGGAAACATCCCGTCGGGTAATTGAGCTTCTGGCACGAGCCAACCGTTACCAACCCGCGAACACGGGAGAGACTCCCTTCACTTCCGCTGAAAACCACCGATCGATGAAAATATATGGACGGTTTCTTGTGTTTTGATGTATTTTTTTTTTTCGTTCTCTTGTCACCATTGGCAGAGGGCTTTTGTGACATTGAGGTTTGCATCGTTGGAATCCAACGAAAATTAATACGATTTAATAAATTTAATAAAACAACTTTTTTTTTGTCGATTTAGAGGCTGGGGTAGTTGCTCTAACGTTTCTACGTATTCTCATTAAAGACGAGTTTTTGATCGGTATAGGATTTTATCCAGAGAGGAGATAAACAAATGGAGGGAAAGTGCATGGACTTATCGACCCTTCTTTATGGACTCCAGGTAAGCGAGGGATGCTCTTGCCTGGAGAGTCTTGGGACTATGTGTATATTTATAATTATATATTAAATTTTAACGTTCGCAAAATTCTATCAATATTGCACAAAATTAATAATTGACTGGCTCGTTCCGTATGCGACGGAAAAAATGGGGTGTAAAAGTTTCTATGGAAGATTGTATTCCTTGCGTGTATCAACTTGAAACTCGGTATAAATATTTTTTTTAATCAATAATAAAATGCACCTTTTCGGATTTTTTTTAAACAACCCCCAACAAGGGGTGCATCTGGTAATGAAGGTTCTATGTGCCAAATTACACGCGGTCGAAGCCGCCGGAGAAAGCTGTATAGATTTGTCACCTCAATTTGCGAAAAACAGATTCTGAATAATAAAAAAAATAAAGATATAAAAAATTGAAAACAAAAAAAACATATCGTTGCGTTCCAACGATGCCCCTTTACTATCAGGCTCGACGGTGAGAGTCCTTTTTCTCATATGGCACTCCAGTACTGTCATCCGGTATGCCGGGTCGTCCGACCAAAAGGATCAATTGGGACACATGGTTCTTGCGAGATGAAAAAAAAAAAAAAAACGAATTCGAGAGGCTTGCAATAGTAACGTGAGATCCCTGGGGGCAAAATTGCCTGGTGCGAGATACGATAGAGACATAAAGTAAAATAAAGGGGGGACGATCAACGCGGTGGAGACTACAAATCGCCAGCACTGCAAAAGGACTAATCGACCAGATTCCATCTCGCCCCCCCCCCCCTTGTCGCCCTTACTCTCGGCTTCACCCTTAAAAAAAAAATTAAAAAAAAAGTAGTCGAAAACACGCGAACAAAGAGAGTACACCGTCCCATATTGATGACGGAAATTATTCCTTGACGCGAGGCAATCTATCGCACTTCCTGGGTTGCGTGTTCGCCCCCAACTTTCAGTGCTCGTGTATGGAAAAGCTCGCACGCGCGTCGCCCCGTCGTCGTCGTCGTCGACGTCGTCGTCGTCGTCGTCGTCGTCGGCACGGTCGAACCACCGATCAGAGAACGTATGTGAAAAATAGGACCGGTAATGGACAAGCTTTGTCGACGTCGGCGACCGGGCGCGTTTTTTTCCAGCCTTGCGCTGCGGCGCGGACCGTCCCCCAGGGTCACCCCCCCCCCCCCCCCCCCCCCTCCCCCCTCCACCCGTGCCCCCTCCCACCGTGGGCTGTGAAGAGAACACAGACACACGGGGTGATCGACCCGGTGAGACCTACCGCGAACGGGAACGGGCTGCTCGTTCTGTTTTCTGTGTGCACCACTTTTGCTATGACGATCGCTATTGGCTGGTCCGTTACTGCCGTTACCACTGCTCTCTCGTCTTTTATTCGGTAACGCCAATATGAAAGAGCGAGAGAGAGAGAGAGAGAGAGAGAGAGAGAGAGAGAGAGAGAGAGAGAGAGAGAGAGAGAGAGGGGAGAGAGAGAGAGAGAGAGAGAGAGAGAGAGAGAGAGAGAGAGAGAGAGAGAAAGAGAGAGATCGATGAATCAATCGAAACAGTAGCTACCCGTCGGTGTGCCTCGTTAACGCCTGACACCAAATGCCCGTCCAATTTGCCTCTCGTTTAAAACATAACCTATGCATAGATATGACTGTCCTTTACCCTATAGTACTCGGAGAGCATAATACGTACACGTATATTTTACGTGTCGACTCGTATATGTGTGGGCAGGCGAACCAACAGGAATTTGCGTACGCAATGAGCATCAACGGCGTGTTGTTGCCCTTCCTAAAGCTGTAGCTCGCAATAACCGTGGTGTAATCGTTCAATCGCGATGTGATATATACACAAGTATATATCTATAAATATAAAGGGTGTCTCGAAATCACCTGACATTTTTAATTGCGCGCCATTTCTTTTTGTGGCAAACACAGAGTACTAATCTTTGACAACTGGCATCAGGAAGTATTGAGGCTTAGTCATGGAGAATAACACGTTCGAGCAACGCATAGAAATTGTGAAAATGCATTGTGAAACAATGCAGTTATTGGAGACGAAGTTTCATGGTCGTGTTATCTCGAGCCGCGGCGATGTGAAATGGGCCACCAAGATTGTGCAATTTGACGCCATTGGACTTATTTCTTTGGGCTTTTCCGAAAGGCAAAGTGTATTGCAATGATCCACAGACCATTGCGGAGGTCAAAGAAGCAATTGGACGAACCATTAATGAAATTAGTCCGCAATAATGCCAACATGTTATTGAACATTTCGTCAAAAGAATGAATGTTTGCAAACAGGGACGAGGCTGCCATTTATCGGATATTGTGTTTCACACGTAACCTTTATGTTTTTACCTCATATTAAATGAAAAATATTCGTACTTTTCAAATAAAGTATACGTTTTATTAATAAATAAAAATGTCAGATTATTTTGAGGCCCCCTGTATATATATGAGCAAATATACGGAGCGAACACGAGCCAGTAGATACAGTAGGTACTCAACGGGCTGCGTCAATGCCACGGTAACCGCATGAGCTTTCAACCTCACTTGCTAGTTTGCTGAAGAGTACATTTCGAGGCCGTTGTATCTGGGTAATTCTGGTTCTCGCCTAATTTGGCCATTTTCAGAAAGATCCTCGAATTAAGGGGTTATTTTTCCTCTTAAAAAACACCTTTCCTCATATATATATTAGAGTGGCCCAAACAAATAATCTCTCCTATTCGGGCTCTCACCCCTTCAAATGTTGCTGGATACTGAAACAAAGAAGCTTGTGAAAGGAGCAGCCTGTAGGTTAATTCTAACAGGTCACTCAAGAGTCTTTCTTATTCACCATTTGATTTACACGTAGAAAATTCAAGTCTGCTCTTCAGATACGGCGAATTGTCAAAAAATACGAGGAATGGGAGTCGAAATTCAGTCGACGAGGTTCTTTTATAGCCAATGAAATTGCACATATACTTTTACCAATGTATTGCGGATAATAATTACAGATACAGTTGCGGAAAGTATGTTTCAAGATTTTTACACGTTAAAATGGCTTCACTATTCTATAACTAATATGTCAACTTTATATCCATATACTTTTTATCTGGATGCAAAGCATCAATCTACAAAATTCTTCTTGTGACAATTTGAATATTGCTTCGGGTGATTCTTCACCACCTTCAGAAGATACTGCTTCTGTTCTTCATTTTTTTTGGTAACAATCCATCATATTCATCGATGAGGGCGACACCTCGTTCAGCGACATCATTAACAACTTTCAACTCCTTAAAAACTGCCAAACATTCATTGAAGCTCAGGCTACGTTCCCGTTCGTCGGGGCTTTCACGAAGTAAATCGTATGGCAATTCGCAGAGTTCAAACAAGCGTAGTAATTTGTTGGTGATAAAATAACTGATATCAACATCAACTATGCGCTTGAATTCAACGTCACTCAATACTACACGTTTAACATTTTCATTCAGATTTTCGCGTTGTATTGCCTGAACTGTTTTTTGTTTCACGTTGAGCGCAATAGCCGAGTCGAAGAAGGATAAAGCTGCGAGCTCTTCACATAAATACCATAGATGTCCTCTCAGTTTGTTAGCAGCTGTCTTAAAAACGTCGGGATTGATAGCTTGAATCTTAATCAAATTTTGCATCAACGGCAAATCGCAGTTAGGGGCTTTGATTGCACATGGTGCAATCAAAGAACGGATGCATGCTCACGAAGGCTTTAATTTGGAGTTATAAATCCGTTTACTACATATAACAATCCCACTGATTGGTCCAGACCACTCATTTATTGTATCTAACGAAAATGGTTTGCATTGATAAAGAAAACGTTAATTTATCACGTGTAAATCAAATGGAGAATCAGAAAACCTCATGGGTCACCTGCTAGAATTAACCTACAGGCTACTCCTTTCACGAGCTTCTTTATTTCACTATGGAGCAATATTTCAAGTGGTGAGAGCCCGAATCGGAGAGATTATTTTTTTTTTGGGCCACTCTAATATATATATATTCACGTATACGAAATGACATTATGACGTAAACGACCGAGTATTCGGATTATTCCAAAAGAGCGAATAACAATGGCCATTCGATTCGCGTTGTGCCAGATTCATCAACCTTTTCATCCGCAAACGTTCCATTCGAGAAGAGCAGGGCATGTACGGTGTAACAGACCAAAATTGATGAACAACACGCTGATGTATCATTGGGAGCTTCGTACGCTCTCCACTGATCGTCATTATACCGAAAACTCTGGGAAAGGATAGACATCCAATGGAAATTATTGGTTGAGTGCGTGTGTGTGTGTGTGTGTGTGTGTGTGTATGCGAGTGAGTGCGGGCTTGACTCTGTCCATGTATTAACCGTAGTTTATGCATAAATTAGTTGCATTCGGAATGAAGAGTGACACCGTCGAGTTTCGATCTTCCGTTCTATGTCGAAAATCATCCCCAAACAACGTTTCGCTCTCAATGCGAGATGGATCCACTGCTAGACTTTAGTCTCCTAAATACGTAATTTTGACTGGGGTGGAATCTCGTTGAGACGAGGCAACCCCTCGAGTATCACGGTTCTCTCTCTCTCTCTCTCTCTCTCTCTCTCTCTCTCTCTCTCTCACACACACATACACACATAGACACGCTCTCTCTCTCTCTCTTACTCTTTGGAGTTTTCCCTGCGTATCCCTGAGGGAAAAACCTATGTAACATACAGAGACACACAGGCTGGTGCGATTTATCTCCGGGCTGGATGGGAATTGCCGTTGTGCGTCAAAAGCTCCAAAGCAAAGTCTTTTGATTCTCATACCTGCAAATTGCTTTACGTATTTTCTCGTGATACTTTGCTAATAATGAGAGAACAATTTTTAAGCTGAAACTTTTTTAACCCTGTTTTTCGTTCGATTACGTATGTCGAGTGACATTGGGTCATCTCCAATCGAAGTCCTGAAAGAATGTCAAATATTTCACTTTCAATGACTGCTGCTCGCACGCCACGTGGTCGTTACATTTCGCGAAGTTACCATAGAAAGTTCTAGAACTACAATATTTGCGTCTTTTAAAAAGGTTGTGTTGTTTCGTTGCTTTGATTTATTGCTAGTTTAAAATATATTTAAAAATTGAGGAACAAGTGTTAGTTAAACATTTTTTTAAATGCAATTATTGTATAGTATAGTATAAACAAAATTATTTATATTTTTACATCCTATTTGTTTGTAGAATTCTGTTTCTCTTCAATGCAGTTGTAATAAATAAGACATTTATAAAACCAATTACAAATACCAAATACTTTTGGTAAATACATTTTAATAGCATTTTAATCAGTGAAAACACAAAATTATTTAAATTTTTGGTTTTTGACTCACTGAAATTTAAAATAATTCACATTCTTGCCAGTTTTAATATTGAGGCGCTCTTTCAATGTTATTTCAAATTCATGGAGTATTTTTAGCCCCGTTTTTTCTCTAATAAAAAATGATACATTTTTTTCTCCTTAATACTTTTTTGGCTAACGTGTTTTTGTATTATCATTATAATTATTAAAATAAAAAACAATAAAAACATTTGTACCTGCATTTACTTTCTTTCTCATCGACTATCTATGCATATAAAAGAGTTTCGCGACTGACTGACATATAGACAACGCGCAGCCTAGGCCACTGAAGATAGAAACATGAAATTTTGAGGATATGTTCCTTACAAGGTATAGAAGTGCATTAAGAAAGGATTTTTCGGAAATCAACTCTTGAGGGGATGAAATGGGGTGTAAAAGTTTGTAATGAAAATTATACTTTTTGCGTGTACCAACGCGAAACTTGGTATAAATATTCTTCAAAACAAATAATAAAATGCATATTTTAGGACTTTTTGAAAATACCCCTAGTTAAGGGTGCAACGTGATGTTGAAGTATTGTATGGGAAAATCGAATTTTTTGCTTTTATCTCAATAAAATTCGGAAAATATATACCTCAAAGGGCGTAGAGGTGCACTAAGAAAGGATTTTTCGAAATTCAACCCCTAAGAGGATGAAATGGGATGTAGAAGTTTGTACGGAAAATTGCTTTCCTTGTGTGTATTAACTTGAAACTCGGTATAAATATTCTTCAAAACAAATAATAAAATGCACTATTTAACCCTTAGTGTGCATCCAGGGTCAGCCTGACCCCAAATTTTTTTTCTTACCTGCAGCGCTTTTATTGCGTACCATCAACTTTAGGCACGTTTTTGAACAATTATAAAAGCTTTTTTTGGAAATCTAACTTCGCGGCCTTAAAGTTTGATCGATTCACTGCAAAAAGTGACTCAACCTTTTTTTCCCGAAAAGCGCATAGTTACCGAGATATTCGAGGTCAAAAATGGCCTGGGGTCAAATTGACCCCATGTGCACGAAATGATTCGCTGTGAAGGTGTGCACACTAAGGGTCAAGATTACAAAAAAATCCTCAATTAAGGGTCCAACTGGTAACGAAGTTTCCATGGCTTCGTTTAGGTTTGTTTCACTTGTATCGTATTTTCGTAAAACCGCATTCAAGTTTTTCACTTCCCTCAGTCCTTATACTTCATGCTCTGTAAGGAAATTTTTCAATCTCGGCGGAGCTTTTTTTCGAAAATATTTGCAAATACGCGAGTGAAGAAAAAAAAAAGCCGTATTAATCGATCTCCTTTGCAAAAGGTACGAAAATTGAAAATTCTAGTTCCCGGAAGTGTAGCATCAGGTGTTTTTCAGACACGTCGAGCGACAAGGAGAATGGGAGAAGCTGTCAGTGTATCCGCGACCATCGGGGACCATCATCGCATTTGTTCGCCCGAGCATAGCACATCCTTTGTTCGATATTTTCGTGGCTCGTTGTAAGAACGAAAGATTCTCTCAACGAGAGCGGCGTTGCCGCCATACGCGTGTCGAAAGATCGAAAGAGGTGAGGCGGGAGGAGGAGGAGGATGAGGAGGAGGAGGAGGAGGAAGCGCGATGAGCTTTCGTGATACGCGAAATGAGTACGGACGTCGTCCTGTATATGGCTCTCACGATAAAAGCGGCCACCCTCGAGCCCACCCTCGCGAATACATCGACCCTTAGATTAAAACATCCCGTCCCTCTTTGCAAGAGTGCTGTCGTCGTCGACCATCTATACGTCTGGTCCCTACATTTCCGGCTGCTTCGTAGATTAAAACTCGTCCCGATTGGTCGCAAAGAGTGGGAGAGCGAGAGAGAGAGAGAGGGGGGAGGGAGAGAGAAGGAAAAAAATGGAATACAGAGGCGACACAAACATCGCGGGACAGCCTCATACCTTTTTTTTTTTATAACGAAACTGTATACACGTATAAATATACAGTACACAAGGTTCATTGTCTGAGCGAACCAGCAGTCTGACCCCCTCTCAATATTGTGCGAAAAAGAATGATTCATTAATTAAAAATTCAGCCTAGGCGACGGAGCAAGCAGGGGAATACATTTCGTCAGAGTGGAACGCCTCTCTAAATTAAATTCGCGAAGCCCCTTCAAGGAGATTTATACCCGTGAAAATTAGTGAGAAAAATTTTATGCTTTTCATCGACGAGAATTTATTCAGGTATTTCTTGCATTATTTCGAGGATGATCCGATCTTCGAGGGCGATAATTGGTGCATGTTTTTCTTTTATTGTTGACAATATTTCGAAACCTTATTCATTAATTTTTAAGACTAGCGCTGCGGAAAGTTTCGAACGGAAT
The DNA here is from genome assembly GCA_963932345.1 of Ophion ventricosus. Classification (NCBI taxonomy): domain Eukaryota; kingdom Metazoa; phylum Arthropoda; class Insecta; order Hymenoptera; family Ichneumonidae; genus Ophion; species Ophion ventricosus. Next base: position 30,386,528 of record OZ010717.1, on the reverse strand, counting down.
TTGGGCGTATTGATAAAAACGGAATAATGACGGTAATATTGCGCCTCGCTCATACGGATGGAAGGAATATAATTTTGTAATTTTCAGTTTTTAACTCTTAAGGCCTTAGGCCACTCCAGAGGCCAAAAAGGGGCATATTTTGAGATTTTTTTTTTCAGCGAAACCATAAAATAAATAGAAATTACGAAATAGGGGTTTTATCGTACCCCTATTTTTCAGTTATGATGAGATACTAAAGTTTTTTTGATATATTGTTTTTTGTCAAAATAACGCATTTCAAACAAAACAAAAAGTATAAAATGCCATGAGAAAATCGTCAGAAAATTGTTTTTAAAAAAGAAACTATGCAATATAATTAAAAAAAATCCTACGTAGTGCCTCAGAAAATGTAATTCTAAATATACAGTTAAAATTTCAAGTGAATCGGTTGAAATTTGTTTGAGTTATGAGTCCGGCCGACTTGAAAAATGTAGTTTTGAGATAAACGCGTTTAAAGTTAGTAGAAAGTCACGACATGAATCAAAAGGGGTTGCGCTAGAATTCGAAAATCAAGTACTTAGAGATTTTTCAAACCCACAGAATTTTGGAATATAATTTTATAGGTACTAAGGTACATATTTAACAAAAAAAATCGATTTTTAGAAAATCCTAGAGTGGCCTAAGGCCTTAAGGCATGAGTCTCCATCTACTGCACATATTTTCAAGAATTTTTCTTTCATTATAAAATGTATCTTCATATTTAAATCTTTTTATACATAAAAATAGAAGTTGCAAAGTAACAAAAAAAAACGTTTACAAATTTATTTATTTATTTATCTTGGTAATCTGGCTGCCTAAAGTTACCCCTGCTTTCAACTTGTCGACACGAAATCTTAACTTTGGAGCATCTGAAAATAATAAGTCGAGTATTTTATTATAAAGTGAAGTTGTCGTTATGACCCCTACTAAAAACTTTTACTCTCATTAAAAAGAAAACAAAATGGCGCACTTTTCAATTTTTCGACTGTTTTTTACAACTTAAATTGTTTAAAAATAGGATTAAATATTAATATTTATACCGTTAGTAGAGGCCGAAGAGATACATGCATCCCTGTAAATTTGAGCCTAATCGGTGCAATAGTTTTTTTTTTAATCATCTCGACAAGCTCGCAAAACGTTGTTTTGAGAAAAACGCGTTTAAAGTTTCTCTTGTAAAAATGTACATAAAACTAAAAAAAAGCCTCTTATCCTCAATCAACGATGTTTGGTCCATTATTCCTTCAGCTTGTACAAAAGCTTCTTTTTCTTGGGATTTTTGGTTTCTTAACTCTGTTCTGCGAGCTTTGGACGCTCGTCACGGGGGTTGCGGGCTGAGCGCGCAGAGACGCTTCTATCGTATCACTCTTTTTAGCCCCTTATCGGTCACTCCGACCTAAATAACGTCCTCTATCCTGTTTCTACACGTATGTAGTATACGAAACTGTTGTTTTTAGAAAATCGAAAATTTCCGAAAATCGACTGAGTCATTTTTCAAAAATCAGCCCCTAAAAAGATGAAATGGGATGTAAAAGTTTCTATGGAAAATTATATTCATTGCGTGTATCAACTCGTAACTCGTTATAAATATTCTACAAAATAAAATAATACAACACATATTTTACGATTGTTTGAAACAACCCCTAATAAGGGATGCAACTGGTATGAAAAATAATATTATTGTAAGATCGAGAAAAGAAGAAAAAAATAAAAACATCACCAGAGAAAAAAAAAACACTCACGGGGAGAAGAAAACACTCAAAGCTGTTGCGGTTAGCGCGGATTCGCAGTAGAAACGGTCAGTATCGAGTCAGCCGCGTGATTCCCATCCAATGGAGATCCGCCATCGGAGTACACACGCATTTATCTACGGTAGCAAAAATACTGTGCATTCGCTGAGCAGCTAATTTCGTTTCACCGATAAACTGTTATGCGAGGAATGGAAGGACGGATATATATTTCCGACAGGTTGGTCGGATCGTTTTTGAGAAGTCCCACAGGCATAGCTACGAGGGTGCGAGATCCGTGTGCCCCACTGGTGAATTTCGCGTGCATACCGATGATAACGCGGCGCCTCGTCGACAGTTGAGCTCTACCCGCCACCTCCCCCGCCTCGACCCCTCGCGTTTCCCACCCCTGGTAACTCCGCCACGAGGGACTCGTGCTGGCATTCGCATTTTGTTAAAAAGAACTACTAGCTGTGGAAAACAATTTCACGTTTCCGGTCGGGTGAAATTGTATTCCCACTGCACCGGTGAAGATAGCACCCCAACTGTTCCCGCTCGTATAATAATGCCTGGCTGGCAATTAAAAAAAAAAAAACAACAACAACAAAAAAAGTATTATACGTACATATAAATATATGTGTGTATGCGGAATTTTCGCGTCAACTTTTCAGCAGTCATAACTCACCGATGTATACGATCTTTATGTGTGTATTAATGTATACAAATGAATAATTATCTCTCCAGTGCACTGTCAGAAAGAGAAACTACGAATGAGAGAGAGAGAGAGAGAAATAATTTTTTAGGCGTAAGGTCGTGGATTAAAAAAAAATATCAATTTGCATCTCGCCTGCCAATTGTTCGTGCATGTTTAATAATAATTGATGCGCCGATATGGACAAGGAGCAAGAATTTTATAAGATCGATTATTCTCTTCGACGAATGCAGAAGTCGCAGCGGTGTGTTCGAAGAAACATTATTGGGTGCCGTTACGAGTGTCGCGCTTCGATCGAGTTCGCTTACCCCAGTGAACGCGAATATATCTATACGTATGAAATAGTTGACTGACATATGGACAACGCACAGCCTACACCGCTGAAGATAGAAGAAATTTGGAAGATATGTTCCTAAGGAGATTCAAAGGTGCACCAAGAAAGATTTATCGAAAATCAACCCTTAAGGCCTTTGGTCATTCTAGGATTTTCAAAAATCGATTTTTTTGTTGGTTAAAAATGTACCTTAGCACCTATAAAATTATATTCCAAAAGATTATGGGTGTGAAAAATCTTTAAGTAATCGATTTTCGAATTCTAGCGCAACCCCTCTTGATTCATGTCGTGACTTTCTACTAACTTTAAACGCGTTTATATAATTCAAAAAAATTCCAACTCATTCACTTGAAATTTTAACTGTACATTTAGAATTACATTTTCTGAGGCACTAAGTAGGATTTTTTTATTATATTGCATAGTTCCTTTTTTATAAACAATTTTCTGACGATTTTCTCATGGCATTTTATACTTTTTGTTTTAGAAATGCGCCATTTTGACAAAAAACAATATATCAAAAAAATCCTACGTACTTCTATAGCTATTCTTATATATAATCGAAAAAACTTTAGTGTCTCATTATAACTCAAAAATTATCGGAGCTATTGGTCCGGCCGTTGACCTTCCAGAAATAAAGGCGTCATCGAAAAAATGCTGCACAATCGCTATTTTGACATGTATCGCTGTAAAAAAAATAATTTTGTATAGTCAATTACGTGTATAATAAAACCCCTATTTTGTAATTTCGATTTATTTTACGATTTCGCTGAAAAAAAAATCACAAAATATGCCCTTTTTTGGCCTCTAGAGTGGTCTAAGGCCTTAAGGGGATGAAATGAAGTGTAAAAGTTTTTTTCGAAAAATTGTATTCATTGCGTGTATCAATTTGAAACTTGGTATAAATGTTCTTCAAAACAAATTGTAAACCGCATATTTTACAATTTTTTTTAAACAACCCCTAATTAGGAGTGCAACGAGGTATTGAAATTTGTATGGGAGAATCGAATTTCTTGCTTTTATCTCAATGAAATTCGGAAGATATGCTCCTTAAGTATTTACTCTTGTATGTCCGCAAAACCCGGACTTCTTTTGGGATTTTTTTCTAAATACTAATAAAGCAATGAAAATGAGGTTTAGAGGGTCTATTTTAAATATCGGTAGGTACTCAAATCATGCAAACTTCAATATCATACTTTTTCATTACTTACCAACCCTTACTTCAGTCAGTCATTCTACCACCGTTCCTGACAAATGTGTCACTCTAACTTTCTCCCTCATTTTTTTACTTTTTTTTTCTCCTCTTTCTCCTCTTACATTTTGTTGATCGCCTCTCTGGATCGAATCCTAAAGTCCACGGTAGCAAAAGCTAGTCGATGAATATGGGTCAGGAAGTGAATTCCGGCAAGCGAGAAAATGACGATGCTCGACAATGGATTTTACATACCAAGATAATAGAACCGTAGGAGTATGTATTAGGCAAGGATTCGCGGGGAATCTCCCGCGGGTATCTTCGCTGGCAAGGCACTCGTCTATGGATATAACTGTGACGCGCAAGCGGCATCGATTCCAATGGAGATATTCCTCGAGATACGGGACAGAGATTCCGTTCAGTGTCCAAGCGGGGGGGCGGGCAAAGCGATATCTCGAGATGTTCGGTTGGACTGTGAGAGCGAGAAGCCAATATAGCCACGAGCATCAACGGCAACGAGAAAGATGGACGCATCGCTTGGATTACTGGAGTTCCAAAGGTGGCTGATAGAAGCCTCGGCATGTCCGGCACAAGCCGAGTGTCTGCGAGCCCGCAGCAAGAGCGTCGGTATGCCTCGAGGTGTGCGACGACTCCTCCATACTCCGGTACTCCGACTGTTCGGCTTACGGCCTGCTTGGCTTAACTCCCACATACGTCTATGACTATACAGCGTACCGGATATTTCGCGGTTACCCGTTCCTCGCAATCGATTCACGCGATTTGCTCGGACAATTCGTGCGTCTCGAAGCTCGACCATCCGAATTGTGGTTACCATGTAGCGAGAGAATTCAATTAGCATCCCATAAACGACTTAATTTCATCGTAGACTCGTTTGGATTCCTGCAAAAAAACAACAACAAAGGTTAATTCAGGTTTATATTCGGATGTGGAATTCGACGTTTAATCGCGTAGAAATTGGAGTCGGGAAAAAGTACTGCCCCATATCTGTCTTCCCTAGATAACATCAAGCCATGGTCAGGTCTTCCGTGGATGAGGTTCGAGTTGTAATAAGTCTTAGGCCAGACCATATGAAAAGTGAATTGTCCACAACAATGTCAGTCGAAAAAGATCATGGTCGAAGCTCGGCGAGGTTGCTCGGATGGTCGCAAAGGCTGGACCACATCCGAAGACGGTCTAGCTCTGTGGTGGGATTTGAAAGGATTCGCTTATTATGAGCTGATGCTGCCCAACCAAACGATTGATTCGACCAAGTATTGCTCACAACTGGACAAATTAAGGCCTTAGGCCACTCTAGGATTTTTTGAAAATCGATTCTTTTTTTTTAAATGTACCTTAGTACCTATAAAATTATATTCCAAAAGATTATGAGTGTGAAAAATCTCTGAGTACTCGGTGTTCGAATTCTAGCGCAACCCCTCTTGATTCGTGTCGTGACTTTCTACTAACTTTGAACGCGTTTATCTCAAAACTACATTTTTCAAGTCGGCCGGACTCATAACTCAAATAAATTTCAATCGATGCACTTGAAATTTTAACTTTATATTTAGAATTACATTTTCTGAGGCACTACGTAGGATTTTTTAAATTATATTGCATAGTTCCTTTTTTATAAACATTTTTCTGACGATTTTCTCATGGCATTTTATACTCTTTGTTTTAGAAATGCGCCATTTTGACAAAAAAAAAATATATCAAAAAAATCCTACGTACTTCTATAGCTATTCTTATATATAATCGAAAAAACTTTAGTGTCTCATTATAACTCAAAAATTATAGGAGCTGTTGGTCCGGCCGTTGACCTTCCAGAAATAAAGGCATCATCGGAAAAATGATGCACAGTCGCCATTTTTACATGTATCGCTGTGAAAAAATAATTTTGTATAGTCAATTACGTGTATAATAAAACCCCTATTTTGTAATTCCGATTTATTTTATGGTTTCGCTGAAAAAAAATCTCAAAATATGCCCTTTTTTGGCCTCTAGAGTGGCCTAAGGCCTTAAAGCGAGCGACCAGAAGCGGCCCGAATAGGAGAACAGAAAGGGCGTAGTGTTCCCCCAAGACAACACCAGACCACACGTTTCGTTGATGACCCGGCAAAATTTATTACGGTTTGGGTGGAATGTTTTTGTGCATCCACCGTATAATCTGGACCTTGCACCTTCAAACTATCCTTTGTTCGGGGCGCTGCAGATCAGTTTGAATAATGAAACCTTCACTTCCCTGGAAGTCCTCAAAAACCACTTGGCTGACTTCTTTGCCCAACTATCCTACAGTGGCCTAAGGCCTTAAGGGATTACAGGGCAATAGTTCAAAACTTGCTCAACATGCTCCTCTCTACTACTCGATTTTTGCTATAGAATTATGCATAGACTCAATACAATCAGGTAATGTCTTTCCGGCCAGAACATTGATATTTCCTATCAAGGCGCCCGCGAATTGAAAACTTACGAACCACCTGCTTTACTTTTTGTCTCAAAATATTTTGGTCTTTCGTTATGTTGGTCTTTGATTGATACTTGTAATATTATTTTTTATAAGAAGCATTTTTATTCTCGTAGATTATCATTGATGAAAAAAATGCTTGCAACAGTGAGTAGAGTTACACCGAGCGTATTAGGTTCATCCTATTAATTAAAAATACCTTTGATGAGGAGTGAAAAAGTAAAGCAGCTTTACATAGTTCTCAAAGTCGTGCTCCACTTTTCAGGAAATGTCAATCTTCTGGCTGGGAATTGCGTGAAATTGCACTTGCTCGCAATGTATTTCGGCCAGAACTTGTAATTTCCAAACACGGAGTGTAAGTCGTAAAAAAAAACGATTTTGTGATCTTGCCGGCCCCGTGAGAGGACCAGGTCAGGTGAATCAGACGAGGCAAGCCTGGCCAGGTTCCTACGCAAAGTAGGGACTGCCCGGTCACATTTCTGCATTCCAGTATGTTCGCGGCAAGAGTATTGGACGTAAAAAAAAAGCGTGTTCACTTGTCGGCGGGGTACACGGTTATTCCGGCGATAATAGTGCAATCAAAGAAGGAGGGCCAGACTGGAGTGTGCGCGCTAATAGAAATAGAAAGACTAGATAAAGCCCCCGTAGATTTATACGAGCGAGGAAAGAAGTAGATCGAGGGAATGCGGTACGAAGAAAAACAGATCGGGAGTTGGAGCGAAAGAATACACACAGGCTCTGCGTGGTATTCTCTATGAACGAGAAAAAAAAAGACCAGGAAGACGATGGAAGACGATGGAAGAAGACAGCTAGTTGGATACCCGACAAGCTCCAAAGAGAGAGCGAATTCAAGTCCATCGAAAATAACGTTAAAAAGACTGGCGATTCTTGCGTTTCCTCTGCCCCACACCTAGCCCTTTCTCTCTCTCTCTCTCTCTCTCTCTCTGTCTCTTGCTATCTCTCCGATATAAGCTTCCGTTTCTTTTATTTTCGTCTCGCAGCCTCACGGTAGGTTGGTACCGTGGCAGAGAAGCGTGGGGCGACAGACCTAAGGCCTCCTTGGCGTTCCTAGTCCTATAATAAATTTGTCTCAGCCATTGATAGCGTCTCGAGATACCAGAGGCCACGTTCCAGGCGAGAGAATGTAGTAGCGCCAGACGGTAGAGAGAGAGAGAGAGAGAGAGAGAGAGAGAGAGAGAGAGAGAGAGGAAGATGGGTCTACGAATGGGGAAAAGGTGGTCCTCGTGTACGTATAAGGGGCTGTTGGGGTTTCTTGGGGGATTCCTGACCCAAGGGGGTCACGAGCTGAGACAGATGGGGTAATTACTACGAGGTGTGCTGATAGCACGCCCTCTTGAGTTCGCTGATTTCTCCCTCTTTTTATCCTCGCTCTTTCTTTCTCCACTTTTGGCTTCTATATGTTCTCCACGTCTGATACTACCGGCATGAAACTACACACTCATATATATATACACATATATATATAGATATATGTATGGCTTTTCCTTGCGCTTTTCTCGTTACACGCTTTGGGCTACCTCCACTTGCGCACTCCTATATCAATCGACGCCACTGAAAGAGTCGTGGAAGGGGTTGAGGGAAGGCGAGTAGGTATCGTAGAAAAAACTCGTGAGACGTCCGGACAGTAAATCGAGGGGGTTGGGGAGGGAGCGGGAAACACCGTCCGTAAAAGTGAGAGTGATGAGTTCTCATAAAGCTGGCATCACTCTGACGCCCCAATGGGTGTCTCCCTCTTCGTTAGTCTCCAAGACGCTCCTCCTCGCTACACGACCTTAATGGCACGACCCTTTGTTTCGATCTTTTCCTTTTCCTACGCCATCGTGTCTTCCAACCGAGAGAGTGTCGCTTGCAAATTTTTCATCGCTTCTCGAGAGAGATCGTACCTCAAGTAGGTCGACGTCAAGATTCATTCTCGTCTTAGCATCGAGTGTATCGTTGTTTTTTTCTTTTTTTTTGGATCTCGAGCACGAGGCGGTTGGATCACGGCGTACGAATGAAATAAACGTCAAGTCATTGCGCGAAAGCAATGAGTCGTGCTGAAGAATTATTTTTTTTTTCCAATTACTTCCGACCGTAGTAAACGATTTATTTGGATTAATGGTTTTATACGAGCCGTAGTAAAAAGGTTAGGATAATTCCGGGGGAGTTAGCCATAAGGGAGAGATGGCCGATAGATTGATCTCATAAGAATTTGTTTCATTACTGAATATCATTTTGAAGTTAAGGGGGAAAAACCCTTTAGACACCCAAAAATGAATCATTTTTTTCATGAATTTTTTAAAGGTGATAAAATCATCGCATCATGTCATCTTGTTGCCTTGTTTTATATAGAGGCTTCTAAAATCGAATATTGTCATATTTTTATGGATTATGTTCCAGAGGATTTGTTTAATCCTAAAGCACTAATGAACGATCAATCTATATCACTCATTGTTTTCCTTTATCGCACAAAAAATGGGCTCAAGAGATATCGCAAAACCGCTATCATTGGAAAAATAATTTTTATATATGATTAATCCATGGGGCAAGGTAGTTAATTAATTAAGAATGATCGATTATTTCGTTGGATTTACTGCGCAATTTATCGCTATCTCGGTTTCTCAATATGGAAATGTATTCCGAGAAAACTTGCAAACAGGTTGCTGCGAGAATGATCATCCACGATAGGTGCAACGCGTTGGAGCCTGATCTGCATAATCTCTCGTAAACTCGGTAGATAAGGGTTAATATTTTGTAGCAGGAAAATTCCAAGAAAGCTTACAGAGATGCAGAAAGTAAGGACTCGCGGCTAGAATATCCTACGGGAAAATCCTCAAGAGGGAAGACGAGACACACCGAGCAGTACGGCATGCTCCACGGATTATTAACCAACTCGGCAATCAATCGAGACTAATCGTCGAGGATGGTGAACCTGCAGCATAGAGGCAGAGGTAGAAATGAACTGAACATGTATTTGTGGCTCTACCACATATGCATATGTTTGAGCTAGCGACGTGGAGACAATACCGGATGTAACTATATCCCCGAGATGCCATTGCATTATTCGAATGTACTCTGTCGAAACACCGAGCAATGCCGAGTAAACCAGTATACCCGAATTAAGGGGGAAAATACATGTAGAAGACGAAACAATAGCCAATTTTGGGATTTTTTTTTTGGAAGGAAGCAAAACGTTTTACATATGTGAAATTTTAGGTACAATTTATTAGATAATTAAACTGTTTAAATTAATAGTTTCTTTCAAAAGTACTGCAAAATAGTGACGTTATGGTGTGGTCTTCGAGGAAGGTTTTGACGGCAGTTGTCTGTTTGTGGAAAACCCAACGACTTCAATATTGATCTGAAAAATATGAGCCAAGAACTTTTAGTATTTTCACATCCAAATGCTGAACCTAGAACCTAGGATTCTAAGGTTCTGGTCCAGGAACTTAAAACCTGGATTAAAGGTCAAACCTTAAACCTAGAACCTTAAACCTAGAACCTAATTTAAAGGTTAAACCTTAAACCTAGAACCTAGGTTGCAGTTTCAACCTTGAACCTAGGTTGAAGTTCAAACCTAGAACCTAGGTTAAACCTTAAACCGAGAACCTAGGTTAAAACTTAAACCTTAAACCTAGAACCTAGGTTAAAAGTTGAACCTTGAACCTAGAACCTAGGTTGAAGTTTAAACCTCAAACCTAGAACATAGGTGAAAGGTTAAATCTTAAACCTAGAACCTAGGTTAAAGGTCAAACCTTGAGCCTAGAAGTTGGATTAAACCTTGAACTCAGAACGTAGCTTAAATATTAAACCCTGAATCTAAGGAACATTTGAAAACTTGAATATGAAAAAAAATGGAACACTTAAGAAAAAAAAATGAAATTTTACACAAAAGTTTCGCACTCTCTTGCTATGAAAAAGTATTCTTCAAAAATGTTTTTATAAACAATTAGGTATAAGTTCAAGGTAATATTGTTATTGAGTTGAGAGTACAGTTTTAGCACGATCGTTCAACTCGTTTTAAAATTATGTTTCCGATAAAACTTAAAAATGTCTTGAGAAAAATCTGTTTAAAATTTCGAACTACGAAAACTCAATGATTTCATGTACTTACCGGCCAATCAGCGATTTCAGAGCCCTACAGTAGTGCCTCAGCTTCTCACATTTCACGTAAAAAAATCGATTTTCTTATGACATACAGAGTTAGGGAGAGAGGATGCAGTGTAACAGTAATTAGAGCTCTCGGCTGACATTCGGTAGGTAGTGACGTCAATCCCCGCTATTTGCCACCTAGAAAACTGCATCTCCTTTCCAAACAATGGATCGGTGGTGTGAAGGCTACGAAGTGAACGAAATCGATGAGATCCGATGATAACCAGATGAGCTGAGTGCGAATAGCTTAGCAGGAAAAGACAACCGTCAACCAAGCAGCCGTAGGCTCATAAAAGTATGATATGAAGAAAACTAACAATGTTTCGATGCCAAGCTGAAAGACTTCTACTTGATTCGAATCAAAGGCTGTCTCCACTCCAGCTAAATATCTCACTCGTGAAACTTGATGCCCGATCGATGGCACTTAAATCAGGATTTCAGTACGGTTTTTTGAAGCGACGAGATAGCTACAAAGAGATTTTGGTTGGAAGCTACGCGTGTAAAGCGAAGCAAATTTCTCAAGAGCCTCGTGAGCCAAAAGCGCGTTCGTTGGTTAAGTGGATGCTGCAGGGATAACGGAGCCCACAAGGCCCGCGTTTAGTCTGGGCTACAGCTTTACCGATGCACAGTACATAGTACGGTGAGTGCCTAGGTGAAAGTGGCGACTGTAGAGGATGAGAATGGTGCTTCTGGTGACGATATCGCTGCTGTTCTGCTCACGGGTCAGGTGTCTACGATCCCACGGTAGGCGTCAGACGACCAGAAACGGACGAAGAGCGAGAATGAGGCAGAAGCCTCGTTGGTGTTTGGTGTTGATGGCTGACGTCGGGCAGAGCAACCGCTACCGGGTTCTCTCAGCGTGCCACGCATACAGTTGGAACGAGGCATACAAAGGACATACCGAGAGCTTTCCAGAATGAGAGAGTTTCGAGCGCTGCTGGAGCGCTAGATTACCGTATGAAATTAGTCTTTGTTTAGCAGAGTGAGAACCGGCAAAACCGCACTAATAACATGCCACTGTTCGAAGCTGAAAAGAAGGATCTCGAGGCCTGAAATTTCGGAATGGAATACATTTTATGCGATGTGGTGTTTTCCAATTAAATGGAAGAAAATCAACTTTATGAAAAAATCTGAAGGCTTATTGTATGGGCTTGGTATCCAGGCAGATATTCTCGAAGCACGAATTATGACGAAGATCTCGCTATGGTATTTTGCAAAAACAAATTTGCCTCTTCATTGCAGGATTCGTCAGTGCTGTTGATTTTGGCGCTAGCAAGTAAATTCCAGTTGCCTTGGAACTGCATTTGTAGTGGGCCGGGTTTCTGAGAAAGCTCGGTGCGAGCTCCAAGCCATCTTGAAGGGAGTAGGAACGAAAGGAAGGGTCGCAAGAAGAAGGGATTGGAATGTAGGAACGTACATAGATGTATGAATAAAGGTAAAAGAGAGAGAGAGAGAGGGCGAGGGAGCGAAAGATTGAGCAGTGTGCAGACGTCGCGGTATGAGGTGTTCGCATTAGTTACGTGGTGAGGGCTCAAGTGGGGGCGGTGGAAACCAAGGGAGAAGTTAGGCTGTACGCTAACGTACAATGGACAATGTACCTGGCGCAAAGCCAGACAGCTACCGACCCAACAAACCTGCCCATTGTCCGAACTACGGACGACCAACCTCTATATCAGATTCTCGGAGGCTGCTGCTCCTGGTATTAGCCTACCGGAAGTAGTTGGGTGGCAGAAATTTCGAGAGGGGTCTCCGACGGTTACTCCATCCTCGTCCACCTTCTCTGCCTTTATAACCCTCAATTCTAGTCGACTCTCTCTCTCTCTCTCTCTCTCTCTCTCTCTCTCTCTCTCTTCTACGCCGATTTGTAACCTACTGGTTGGGCACAGGTGTCTTTCTATAGCCGGACTATTCCGTAAACTCGAGCGACTCGGTTTACTCACTGATAGATGGAGTCAAAAATATAGTGAACTCGCCCATTTCACCAAATACTTTAGTACAGACGGTGGAATTTGAAAATCGAGAATACGATGCTACATAAGATTAAGGGAGGGAAAACCCTTTAGACTTTAGTTAATTTTTGTTTTAACAAAACAAAATGGCGGCGTTATAAGGTATTCCTTTTAGCATCTTTTGCGTGATATTGAGTGCTGTATTTGTCTGATTTTTTTCTATTGATCTGAAACAGAAATCAAAAATATTTTTCGATTATTGACATGTGTAGGGGAAGGATATACCTATAAGAATTTTAAAAAAGTATAAAATTAAAAACTAAGTAGGCTTTTTAATCAAATTTTTATAATTTTCACCATTTTCTCGGCAATTTTTACGCCAAGAAAGTAATTTATTTACGCGATAACCTTATAATTTTAGGTATATCCTTCCGATAATGTTATAGTGAGAAACCTTCCAGAATTTCAGCCAGATCGATCAATATCTTTTTGAGATTATCGATTTTTCGATTTTCCGGTATACTCTCAATATATTATACTTTCGAAATATATGAAATAAAAAACGATTTTTTGAACATTGTTAAGGGCTTTCCCCCCTTAAGGGGTTAGGCTACTGTGACGACCCGAAAATCCGGATTATTTTTTAATTACTTTTAAAGAATAAGTAAGATGATTGAAAATCGTTTGGATATTTATTTGTATATACATCAACAAAGTTGTGTACCAAATTTCATTTAAAAATATCAATAATTCAAGAAGTTGTGAACGATCGCGTGAAGGTCCTTTGGACGCGAGGGGTTCGACGGTGTATTTGATGTTAACCACCCGGGAAATCCGAAACAAATGAAATTAGTTTTTTTCTTGAAATAGATAAAATATTGACTAAGAGACTTGACCGAGCTTTTTTATGTTGTCATGTTTACATCAGCAAAAATATTTTTTTGTTTAATTTTTACATTTTTCGAGGAAACATATCATTAGTGTTAATAACTGATGAAAAAAATGTTAAGAAGAAAAACGTCGGTCAATATGTACTAAACTACACACTGAATAAGTGTATCGAATTCCAAGTGAATCCGTCAGCGCCGAAAGATTTTTTGAAATTTTAACAGTCGCTCCTTTACAACTGGCAATCGTACTATTTGCAGATTGTCCGCTATAAGCTGACTTTGTTCAAAGCTAATTTAATTGAAACTTCATTTGCATGAAAGCAGCTTGATTGTGACCTAATGAACATTTTTTTTTCTTTCGTTCGTTTGCCGGAAAATTATAATTTATTTCACGATTTCCAAAAACGGCCACCCAATAAAATGGCAATTACCACTCAAACGGGGAATTGGATGAAAATTTCACAAGATAGCCGTTGGGGGCCCCCGTGGATTATACGTTATGTGACTGGATTCGCGTGGCTCGCGGCAAATGAGGCAGCGTCGCATGCCCCAGTTCAATAATTACTTTATGATAATTTCACCAATGTCTCATCGGCGGATGGAGCTAACGGTAAGGGGTAGTGGGAGTCGAGCGAGCATAAAGCTCCAGACCCCCTCCGCCCCCGCACTCCCGCGGTATCCCACACGCGAAGCAATTCGCGATCGTGCGGGCATTGCCGCGGGAGGTGAGGGTAAAAACCTTGCAGCTTTTTCAAATGTGTGTAGTACAGGGAGAAGCTGTGTAACAACTAGTGAAGCGGAGAAAGGGAGAGTGAGAGAGAGTGAGAGAGGGAGAGAGAGAGAGAGAGAGAGAGAGAGAGAGGGGGAGAGAGAGAGCTTTGAAAGCTCGTATTTTGTGCGCTAATGGCTTTCATCGTGCGGCGTTACTTTATTCGCGCAGGCTTTACGCGGAAGCTTCGAGCTCGTTAATTATCACGCCAGGTAGCCCAAGCTCAGCTCCCCTATTCGTCCTGTATAACGGCGCAATCGCGAAGTTTCGCGCATTCGAAGCGACTACTATTCCATCATGGTTTTTACGTACGAGTTCTTTTTTTTTATATATATTTTTTTTCCCGAACAATTTTGACTGAAAGCTCGTTTACCTCGTCACAAAGAAATCAAATGAACGGCTATTGAATTGCGACTCCTGACGCGTGACTGACGGCGCACGTAAAACTCTGCTCGGTTAGAGCAATACAAGAGATAAAAAAAAAAACTGGGTTATTTTCGTATACATTGACACCGGTTGTGGCGTGTGTTATTCAATGTCGTCGCTCGAGTAAAACACTTCATTTATTGCGGTGGTCGCGTCGAGAAATTCCAATCGGAATGGAAAATTGTGCGCGGGTCACTTGTTTGCGAAAGAAAAAAAATATGATGAACAACTTGTTACGAGTTTTTGGGAGTGTTGGATCACCATAGATTGTCACGTTAAACGTAGTTGACGAAAAAAATATCTTCAAAACGACACGCAATCGAATCTCCGGTTCAAGCGCCACTTTGGAAAGACCCGGACTATGAGTAGTATAAGCCAGAAGGTGAAAGTTGAAAGGCCCACTGGCCTGGGGCAATACTTTGATGAATGACCACTCAGCTGCGCACTGCCTCGTTAATATGTACCTGGCTGGAGTTTCCAGCAGAAGTCATAATAGAAGCCGGAACCTGAAAGTAGTGAACGTTCACTGGCCTGGACCAATACTTGGACGGGTGACCGCTCGCGGGGATTACCGAGTAGGATAGTGTTTTACTGCCATTTCGATGTCGACGCAACTGAAACTCTGGGAAGTTTCTCAGGAACTGGAAACAGCTAAATGGTTCTGATGTAGAGGTTTTTAATACGGAGGTCTTTCATGCAAAAAGTCATTTTGTCTGTGTATTTTTTTGTTTTATTACTAGCTGTAAAACTACATAAAACAAAATTGATTTTCGGAAAATCCTTTTTTAGTGCCTTCTAAGAAACCTTCTAAGAAAAATATATTTTCCAAACCTCACATGTTTCTATCTTCAGCGGTTTAGGATGTCCGTTGTCTATATGTCAGCCAGCCAGTCACGTAACTGTTTCATATGTATAATATATATATAATTCGAGATCTCCATGACATTTTCCTAATTTCGTAACCTTTTATCGTAAGTACATTTTGTATTAGAGCTCTTTTTCCATTTCCCTCTGGCTTTTATCTGGAAGTGACGATCTTGGAGGATCGCGATGTTCCCGCAGCGAGGCAAGTTCTGAAATGGCGTGTCGTGCGCCCCAGAGATCAACCTACCAATCCACCGTCGAATCTAAATTAATTAGCTAATTAATTCCGTTGGCATTTATCGGATGATCTTGAGAACGGTGAGATTACTTGCCGCCCACTCGGTGGGGTGGGTATGCCAGCCCCGACGGACGACGACCAAGTGATAAGGTGCGAGTATACCTGCTCTCCAAGCTAGCTCGATCTCAATTCTGGAAAGCTCCAGCTGGAACTGGAAACTCTGCAAATGGAGGAGTGAGCAATGGGGATAGAGGGGATGATTCCCATAGGGAGAGACAGAGAGACAGAGAGAGAGAGAAAGAGAGAAAGAAAGCTCTACCAACCAACCAGCCAAATATATCGGTTTAGTTGGCAGCACAACTCGAACCCTTTCCCTCTCTTGCAAGCCCCGAACCTTCTGCACCCTGAACTAATGAGCATCCGCGTTGTTGTTGCGGGATTACCCAACCCTTCAACATTCATCTCACTCTTTTTCTGCATCTCTCTCTCTCTCTCTCTCTCTCTCTCTCTCTCTGTTTGTTATCTGGCAGGCAAACTTGCCAGGATGCATTCCAGTCTAAGCAAACACAAGCACACATCATACAGCGACGCTATTCGTGAAGCCTTTCATATTGTTGATTTCACCGAATTCGGCATGTCCAAAGTTTAGGTTTTTCTTATCTGAAGCACTGTTTACTCGAATGAAAAATAGTCAGATCTTTTTGGAAACGAAACCCAGGTAGGGTAGGATGAGGTATGTTGGACAGTCGGGTAAGTTGGGCAATCGAAATATCTGGAAAACTAAGCACCGCACGCGGGCGCATCAAATGGCGAAAAGACAGGTATGGGGGAGGGGAACACATCACGCCATTGTCCGATTGCCATGCGGCGCACGAGACGGTAACACGGGACGTTTCATTATTTTTGCACGCAGAAGTAAAAAAAGAAACGTGATTGAAAGATTTTCTTCTACCATTGTATGAGAACAAATATTTCAAAGTTCATTGCAATTAATGTTAATGTTTCAAAACCTAACTAATTAACAAGCAACTGTTGGTTTATTACTGCATTGTACCACATGTTGCATACGTCTGATTTTTTTAATACAATTCTTACTTTGCCCAACTTACCTCATACTCATCCTCAACTTAGCCCACTATCGGGACAGGTTGAGCAAATATGGCCTTAGCAACAATAAGGATAACAGGAATTTCGTCTACAGACTTCTTTTTCCCAGATAAATTTCCTATTGACCAAAGTAGGTTTCATTTTTATACGGCAAACTTTTAAGGAATTACAGGGCGATTCCAAACTTGCTCAACATGCCCCTCCCTACCCTACTCGCCCAGTTATTTTTCAAGAACGACAAATGAAAAAGTTGAAGAATCATATTGCGGGGTCTTTCAGAATATTTGATGGAACTTGATTGTTTGGGTTAATCGTCTTAGGGAAAAGTACACAGAGCGGCTTTCGCTGGGATTATAAAAATTGAACTGTCTTTGTAAAATCTTTTTATTGCTCTTTTATTCTTCCAGACGATTAACCATTGACTAATTTACTAATAATCTGTTGTATTTTTTTTTCTCTGTTCCAGGTAAGTTTTCATACATCGTTATCTTCGTTCTTGTGAAATGAACTGACCATTCCTTCCGTCTGAGAAAACATTGGTAAAGTATAATAACGCTTAATGCTTGTTTTTGTGGATGTCTAGATTTAATAAGTACGCTCCGGAAATAACGAAGGGATCGATTTGTTTCAACAATTAGCAAACGTTTCACCCAAACTCGTAGGAATTTCAACACAGCGCAAAGGAAATGAGATTTATCCAAACAAAATTGATTGGAGTGCGATTTTTCCCCACTCCGTGCAGAAAAAATGGCTGGATTATAAACCGTTGGGGTTGGCCGATACTCGGATGGGTGACCGCTCACTTGAGTCAAAAATAAAATAACAATTGTACCGTAAAAAAATGGTTTCGTTCGAGAGCAGAGTTGTCAAATGGTTTGGAGCGATTTATCATCGAAATTGCCACAAATGTGAGCGCCGTTTGAAAAGGATAAAACAAAGTTGATAAATCGTTCATCCGATGTACCAAGCCCAGATTGGATCCATACGGACGTTTATTGTATCTGATAAAATATCGAGGATCGACTAGACCGTAAAGAAAAATGGAAAAATGGTTTATGTATGAAAAAAAAATATATAATCCATTAGAATTATCCAGTCAGTGGACAAACGGGAAGGACCGGAGAGAGAGAAAGACAGAGAGAGAGAGAGAGAGAGAGAGAGAGAGAGAGAGAGGGTGGAGAAAGGACGGGGAAAATCAGCAGACCCGTTCGATATTCGATCAATCTGCCGATACGAATTGGGGTAGAGCATCGAGTTTCGATAAGACCTTCTGGGCTCTGAATTCGAACCACGCAGTAGTAATAGCGGTGGTCGAAAGGCCACCACACGAGGCGCACCGACCTATCGAGCCTCGATTGATTTTCCATTTGGTTATTTCTACACGACCTCCCAGAAACGTCGTTACAAGCTTTGGTCTGGTACTCAAACCTCTTTTATCCCTTCTCCACTTATATCTGTCAATTTCTCTCTTTTCTTATCCCTTTTCGACCACGAGACAGTCAGCCACGCATTTTATTAGATTTCTGCCGCGATCGCGAGGCTCCGCTTCTTGAGCCCCTGCTGTGAAACAATCGGAAGGATTAAGCACTAGGCAACATTTTTGGCAATTATGCATAAGTGGGGCACCATCCCAATTTCGATATTAAAAAAATTTTGTTCAGCATAAACTGCTTTAATTGGTCACCACTAATGATATTCCGGCGGGGGAGGCTGACTTTTTTCATTAATTCCATCAGCTATGGGGTTTTGAAGTTTCCAGAAACACGTGATAAAATAAGGCATTTACAAAGTCATGCGAATTTTTTCTACGCTTTAAGGGCGGGGTAAGGTTAATTCGGTGAAAAAAAAAGTATATTTTCAAGAATTTTTTTAGACGATACAGGTAATTCTTGTTTATTTAATTAATTTCCATATAATAATACAACATCTGAACTATATTTTCCTAAATTTTCATTGCAAAATATTGATAAATAAGCCGTTGGCAGCAAATCTCCGCAGGCGCCTCGAAAAAAAGTTGTTTTGCGGTGTACGCTATAACACGACACTGGATCATCTGAAACAAAAAAATCAAAATGCGTTTATTAGGTGAGATGTTTCTCGAGGTAATGCTGCCGAGTTTTTTTTTTATCGATTTTTTCATTTTTGGTAGCACTTGGAAGTCAAGAACTTTTTCGCTAAAAAAATCGGCAAATTTATTATTGTAAGATAAAAAATAATTATAAAAAAAATAAACTCGGCAGCGTTACCTCGAGAAACATCTCACATAATAAACGCATTTTGATTTTTTTTGTTTCAGATGATCCAGCGACGAGTTATAGCGTACACCGCAAAACAACTTTTTTTCGAGGCGCCTGCGGAGATTTGCTGCCAACGGCTTATTTATCAATATTTTGCAATGAAAATTTAAGAAAATATAGTTCAGATGTTGTATTATTATATGGAAATTAATTAAATAAACCAGCATTACCTGTATCGTCTAAAAAAATTCTTGAAAATATGCTTTTTTTTTAACCGAATTAACCTTACCCCGTTCTTAAAGTAAATACTTAAATCAGTAGTAAAGCGAGCATGGCTTTTTTTTGTTGTATAAATTAAGTGATTTTCCACACAATACATTTTCATTTTCATTTCATATGGTAACACAATTTTTTTCTATTGAAATGCCCTATTTTATCACGTATTTCCGGGAACTTCAAAAGCCCATAACTTTTTTATGGGGGGATGACCACCGCGACTTCTCTTCGGCATTGTATTCGGGGAGGCTTTTTCTATGAATTTATCCAAACAAACCCCTCAGCCCCAACATAGGGGTTGAAAAGTTGAAAAATGCCCTATCTTATCACGTGCTTCCGGTAACTTAAAAACCCCATAACTTATGGAATTAATAGAAAATGTCAGCCTCCCCCAACGTAATATGACTTACTATAATGCAACCAACAACTTTATTATGAAAAAAAAAATTTCCCATATAAATTGGGGTGGTGCCCCCACTTATGCATAATTACCAAATTTTTCTCACTTGGCTCAATAAATCTTTTTCTCTCATTTATATATTGTTTTTTTATATTTTTAAAATATTTTTCTATTAATTTTTGTATTTCTATTCTATATTATTTTATATTATTTGTTTTATAGTTTTCTTGTATTATCTAGAGTTACTTACTTTTATTTTTTTATATATTTATATTGTTTTACTTTATTATTTTATATTATTTTTATATCGTTTTCTTGTACAATACAAAGTGACTTATTTTTGTTTTTCTATCGAGTTTTTTCTTGATTGTTTGTGTTTTCTTCTGTAAGATGTGTAAGATATGAGGATTGCGTGTTGGTGGACGCTGATTAGTCCTAGTGCACTAATAAATTCATTTCTCTCTCTCTCTCTCTCTCTCTCTCTCTCTCTCTCTCTCTCTCTCTCTCTCTCTCTCTCTCTATCTCTCGCTCTCTCTCTTGGATTCATTGATATCCATTAGTTGACTGGAAAAGAAAAACTTTCTTTTCTTCTATGAATTAACTTTTTCCAGTGAAAGAAAGCTATAATTAATCTTCCTCGTGTGAGTTACAGGGTGCTCGAAAGCTTGGTGGTAAAGCGACCAGTTTCTTCGCTGAAGAAAGAAAAAAAAAACTTTCCGTGATCGCAATGTGCCAGAAATCCTCGAAGTTATTATTGATAAAACAGTAACGGACATTTTATTTGCCCCTTTCGTTCGAGAATATTTCCCATACGAAAGATTAAGGAGTTCGGCTACCCTGTAGAAAGGAAGTTTATTTTAGCGATTTAATCGTTATATTACTAATGAACTGTACAAAATCATTTTTTCGTCGTAATTAATAACGAAGTGGTGGCTGCACAACATTTCTCCGTTGACGCCCTTTCTTTGGCCCTTAATTAAATTCTGTACGTGTTTTTTGATCGTTCACATTGAAGTGACTCGAATTACACGATCTCCGTGATTGATGGATCAAACGAAGCGAAAAAGCAATAAGCAAAGCTCAAGCTCGCAAAGTCGAAAGGCCGGGCCCGCAAAATGGGAAATAGCATTACTGATTATGGCGCGAAAATCGGCGAGAGCGAGAAAGTCGTCGGACGCGCTCATTTTCCGTAGTAAGACTTGAAGGATAACGATGCCACTTAGAGCTCTCCAGGAAGAGCAGGTTGGGCTTTAATGTTTACGCGTCGAAACTTTTCGAGTAGGAAGGGCGAGACAGAGAGACAGAGAGAGAGAGAGACTAAGTTTTAAATGCCTCCTTCGTTAATGCCACGAACGAAGCGTTCGTGAGTTCTTCTTCATTCCCTTCGGCATCTCACCATTCGTCTCATATTGTAGGCAACGCAGTGGCCTCTGCTACCCTCCACTACTTATTCCCTTCAAACATTCAAAGAGTCTTTTTTGCCCCATGGAAGATCGACGTCCCTCCTCGGGACAGAGAGTGCGAGGGAGGGAGAGAGAGAGAGATAGAGAGAGAGAGCGAGAGAGATAGATAGATAGATAGAGAGAGAGAGAGAGAGAGAGAGAGAGAGAGAGAGAGAGAGAGAGAGAAAAGGTGGAGAGAGCCCCACGCTTTTCACTCTTAAAGACACTCGAAGCGTTTTCTTAACTTTGCCTCGAGCACCTTAAGCCCTTTTCTTTTTGCGCCCTCGCTCTTCTCGACTTGTTTCACCTCGAGCACCTCTCTCTCTCTCTCTCTCTCTTTCTCTCTCTCTCTCTCTCTCTCTCTCTCTCTCTCTCTCTCTCTCTCTCTCTCTCTCTCCCTCCCTCTCTCTCTCGCTCTTACATCATTTTTTTTATCGCTCCAAACTCTTCGCAACAATAAATTTTCTTTGCCAGGTACTTTTGCACCAATCGAGATTCGTCGTTGCTCGTCAGTGCTGTAAACTCTCAAAGCGATAAATTATATTAACTCTCGTATCCGCGACTATGTACTTTGTCGGAGGACGACGCGATGGGATAAACGGGACTGAAATGAAATCAAGGTCGACGTAATTTGTGAGGGAAACGATAGCGAGTAATACGTGGAAAAGGGAGAGAAAGGGTTGAAGTTTGCAGCGACGCGACGAAAGTTGTTTTTTTTATTCGTTATATTTTATAATAAATTAATTGCTTTGTGTGTTTGCTGTATAAAACACATGTATCGGTGATGTACGAGTCCCGAAACTCACCCTTAAAGGGTTACGTCGGTTTCCAAGCCAATAAAAAACATATTTTCTCTATTTTCTTAAAATATAATATATAAAATATTTTATTAAAAATGTTAAGCACATAAAAAAGCGACATTTCAACAATATTTTTTAAAAAATTCGTCCAAAAATTTGAAAAATTCAGCCGGTGGGACCTGATTTCCTGAGACCCCTAAAAAAAAAGTGTCTTCGTGGTGGTCAGAATAACTTATGATAGATTTATCTGAAATTAAAATACCAAATTTTTTCTGTTAGTAGATAAGTATAGCTCGTGATTGAACGAAGGATTTTAAAAAAAATTGAAATTTGAATTTTTGGCAGAGTTGTATGCAAAATAGTTCAATTTTTCAATAAGATCGGTGCATTAGTTTTTGAGAAATCGTTTCCACCGACTTCAAAAATAGTGTTTTGAGAAAAATGCGTATACCTGCGTCGCTTCCGGCCGGTCTTTCCCAACGGGGGAAATTCCCAAAGGCTCTCTCTCTCTCCTAGACTTTTACTCCGATTGACCTAAAACTTTGGGAGAATATTCTAGACATATTGTACTATTAGATAATAAAATTTAAAAAAAATGGATTTTTTGAAATTTTTAAACTCACGTAACCCCTTAAAAGGGGGTGAAAAATCGAAAGAATTGTATCAACCGATGCACGTAGATTGCACATTTATTTTTTTGACATTTACATAAGTTAACTCAAAAACCTAGGCCAAAAAAAAATTTAGACCATTTTCGAGTCCCGGAACTCACCCTTAGGAGAGGGTAAAAAATCGAAAGAATTTTATCAACCGATATACGTAAATTTCATATTTACTTTCTCGACACTCATTCGATAGAGCTCGAAAAAATAGCCGAAAAAATTTAAACCATTTTCGAGTCGCGGAACTCACCCTTAGGAAAGGGTGAAAAATCGAAGGAATTCTATCTACCGATATACATAGATTGCACATTTACTTTTTCGACATTTACGTCAGGGAGCTAAAAAAAAACTAGCCAAAAAATGTACACCATTTTCGAGTTCCGAAAACCACCCTTAGGAATGACGTTGAAGTTTGCATCCTTGGAATGCAACAATTTTTTTTCTTTATTTTTTATTTCATTATATTTATGATTATCCAAAGTGGTTTTTTTTTTATTATTGAGCTCATGAATCTCTAACAAGAATACATAAAAACGTCTGAGTTTCACAGACTAGATCGGCAACGAAAAAAAAAATGGAGCAATTGAAATTAATTTTCGTTGCATTGCAACGATGTAAACTTCAATGCCATGAGAAAAAACAGTAATGTAGCTCTTTTCTGCGGGGCGACGAGGGTAGTTGCAAAAATCTAATAGAGTCCTGTTGTTTGTTGAAAATGTCGTGTCGTTGCTGTTGGGTTTCCGGATGAGTACGAAATACGTTGGATATACAGGAAATTGCGGTGAACCTCGATGATTCTCTCTATCCCTCTCTCGCCCACACTCTCTAGCCCACACTTGCTTCCTCTCTCTCCCTCTCCCCCTCCTCTCTTCCTCTCACTCCCTCTCCCCCTCCTCTCTTCCTCTCTCTCCCTCTCCCCCTCCTCACTTCCTCCCTCTCTCTCTCTCTCTCTCTCTCTACCTTTATCTCACCATCTCCCTCGTTCTCCATCCTGCCCCAGCGACCTCTCGAAACAAAGCTCTCTATACTCTTTCGCCCAACCTGATGCCGTTTTCCCGCGCTGCTCTCTTGCTCTCGCCGCTGCCGTGGGCGC
This sequence comes from Ophion ventricosus, assembly GCA_963932345.1. NCBI lineage: Eukaryota > Metazoa > Arthropoda > Insecta > Hymenoptera > Ichneumonidae > Ophion > Ophion ventricosus. The sequence goes on along the minus strand of OZ010717.1, from coordinate 30,362,782 downwards.
TCCAAGCCGAACAAGCACAAATGCCGCAGCATCAGCAGTGGATCGTTCGTCCCTGGGTTTTATCGGTGGATTAGCATTGCTTTACATAGTTTCAAGAGAGAGAGAGAGAGAGAGAGAGAGAGAGAGGCTTGGGAGAGGCACGGTATGCACACGAGGATTTGCGAAGAGCAGCAGTGTATTTTGAAACCCCGCGTACTGTTTTTATTTTATTTTTTTCCTATTCACTGTACATCCTTGGCAGCTCGGGTGAAACCTCTTCATTTTAATCTTTACAGAATACGAAGGGCCAATTCGCTTTTCGAACAAGCTCGCGTTTTTTTATTTAAAAAAAAACATTGCAATTAGGACAAAGATAGAACAAAAATAGAAAAATTAGAACAAAAAGTTTGCATCGTTGGAATGCGCACGTAATATTTTTTTTGTGACGTTCCCAATTGTCTTCTGATAGATATGAGCTATAATAATCATGCGATCATTTTTTAGGCTCCTTGTTCAGCCATTTGCAACCCAAGTCTACGAAATATGACTTTCGATACTAATAAAAATAAGAACTAAAAAAAATCGTTGCATTCCCAAGATCCAAACTTTAAGGCGGGCAACCACTTTAGGAGACCGAAAATTAGATGATATTTTGGATTTTTTTTTATTGTGAAAAAAAAATCGGAAATTTCCGCAACTCTGGCAATAATTTATTGACATATTCATACATCTCTGGTAATTTTTTCAAGTTATTTCATGCATTAATTAAGGTGTAATCCGCTGTGTCCCTTAGCGTGTCTTCATCGTCGTTGTCGATTTGCGGGAATTGTGCAGCTCGCAATTCGCATCTGAAATAGTCCAACAAATTTTTATACATTCTTGAGATGTTTTTTAAGAACATGAACCTAAATTTTGAAAAAAAAATCGAGAATTAAATGTTGGACAGTGTTTGAAAAAAATGATCGATTTTTAGCATTTTTTCGCCGGTATTTTGCAATAATCAATATGTTTCAAACAATCTAATCGTTCCAACTTTAGGTTCATGGTTTAATAAATTATATTATGTAAACGTGTTCCAAATTTGAAGATGATCCATCAATTAGTTTTTGAGTTATGATTCCCGCAAATTGAAAAAATGTCGTTTCGAGAAAAACACGTTTAAAGTTTCACAAACGAAAAACTCAAAGTCAAATGTGCTTAATCAAATGATAAAGTGTCTTACCGGATTAATCAGCGATTCCAGCACCATACAGCAGTCCTTCCTCTTCCTCATGCAACTCATTTGAAGCTTGGATTTCCTCCTTGCGAGCTTTTCGAGCTTCTTTTGCCTCTAATAAACTTTTTCTATTTTGCCGAGCCACGCGCATCTGATCCATTTGCTCGGCATATCCGTAGCTCTGCCTGCCAACTACGATTTGTAACTACGGGTTGTAAAAACCCAAACAAACTACCTAACTGAGCGCTCGTAAATACCTGAGCGCGCTTGGGAGTCGAGCGGAGAGTCTTTATCATTAATATGCATGACGTTAGAAGGAATCCGAATATCGTTTTTAAATTTTCAGGGTGTATTTTTAAGATATTTCGCTAACGATTTATGAAATTAAAAAAAAATGATTTGTTGAAGCATCTAAAGTGCCCGCTGTAAGCCCATCGACTTCTATTGATTTGGGAAAAATGAGGTCGTTTGGATTTTTGTTAAGGGGTATGGCATTTATTTTGTCCATTTGAAATATCGATCCTGGTTAAAAAAGTATAAAATATATATATATTTTTTTCAAATTAAAGGAGTAAATTAACACCCCTTCTCGCAAGAGGGGGGGGGGGGGGGGTGGCGGATGAAAATTCGTTCGAGCAAGAAGCGAGACAATTAATCTCAAAATATTATTCGTCCCGGAGCTGTGCCTCCTCTAATCTTCGTTCCTCGGGATGAGAAGCCGCGATTAAAGAAAAGCGCTTCTCTTGGTAGAGAGAAAAAAGTAGAGAATAAAAATCTTTCACGCTTTACAGGAAGACAAGAGTGTCGGGAGAACAAAAAAAAATGCACGCCTTTACAGACCTTAATAATAGTTTGCTCGGGTGGCAGACTGCGAAAAAAAAGCATCCACGGTAATAAATATCACTTATAAGAGATATTAATTAGAGCATAGTTTAATAGAGGAACAATGAAGAAAGTGGGTCGGTGCGGGAAGCGTCAGGGACGATGTCTTCGCGGGCTTGTATAAGCGAAGCACCTTATTGTACCACGGAGGCTTGGTGGTGAACATTTTAAGGCCTTATACACGCGATTTCGCCGACTTTCGAAGGTACTTTTCTAGACGCGGTTAAAAAAAAATGACGCATATATTGACAACATTTTTTTTACAGATCATTTATGCACATGTTTAAGTATATGTAAAAAAAAATCAGAAATATTAACAAACGGCGGAGATATAACATAACAAAGCAATGTATTTTTTTTGCGCGCGCGTTGATGGTGAAAGTTCTCGGCATCGATGTGGGTGTCTGAAAAAAAAATGAACATATTTATAATTGCATAATGAACGTATCTTCAGTGTGAACCAACAATATTATGAAGAAAAAAATTATTATAATAAAAATTCGAAACTTAAAATTTTTTTACTCAATTTTCTGTCGGTATTTGATTTTTCATATTTTTTTGCGTCATTGAAATTTTTGTTTCTGTGGTTCACACGATAGGTGATGATACTAAGAATATGTTGTAAAAATTTCAAAGCGATCGGAATCTTCGTTCAAGAGTTAGAACTTTCACAAGGTTCAAAAAAGTGAATCGTGGAAAAACGGCTTTGAAGATTGGCGGTCGGTCGCGCCGCGCGCTATCTATAACGCGCTCTAAATGCTGTAACTTTAACAATTTTTGGAATTTTTCAATTCTGTAAAGCTTAAAATATTCCTAACCGTTCAGGCTAATGTAATCGAAAGTAAATAAAAAATGAAACATTTTGAAATTTTTCGCGTATATAAAGGCCTTAAAGCGGTGTAACCGCTTTGCAGAATTCTCCGTGGCGCAGAACGCAGTTAGGTTGATAGCCAAAAGTTCGAATCGCGTGATTAATTCATGCGTTACGATGGGCAAGTGTATCGGATGACAATCTTCGTCCAAGATTTACGTCATTCGCTGCAAAAGAATTTTGCACTATGATAGCAACATTTGGTCCATTGACCTCGTAATGCCCAGACGATGGAGAAATTCATTTCTTCTAAATCGTTATCATCGAAATTATTTATTGACAATTTTGTGCTACAAGAACAACTCAAACGATCTACAATAAAAAATTGTATGCGTGGTAGCCACGCTCGTTAGAAATGAAACTTTGAAAACTCATGTCACTGATGAATGAAAATACCAGACTGTGCTGAACAAAAAAAAATAAATAAAACATTTGACCGAATTTTCTTAAATTGCCAAATTACAAGATTAACTTTTATTCATTTACTTTTCGATCAAAAACTTAATTCTGCATTGACAATTGAGTTATAAATTTGGAATTGATTGAAAACTTGATTGACTTCCGTACGCTTGCAATTAAAATTCAATTGAATTCAATTTTTTTCACATTTTTAATTTCATTCAACCTCTAACGAGGCTCATAATCGAAAAGAGCAATTTGTGTTAAATTCACTCTGAATTTTTTGTTGATTATTTTCATTCATCATTTTTGTCGTCGCTTTTATTATTATTTTTATAATTTATGAATGATTGAAGTTCCAAGAATGATAGAAAAAGATAAAATAAAACGTACTTTCAGATAACTTAGAACTCGGTGAGTTATTTTCACAATTATTAGCCATTTTCCACTTTTCACACTTTCAGTGTTTTAAATTATCGCTTTCAATATTCATCACATATCACTCACCTCATATATTTAAAAACATATTTTATAAAAAATGAAACAAACAGCAACTAAAATTCTCCACACTATAAATCAAATGTAAATACACCGAGGTAAACAGCACAACGCAACAAGCAATGCATGCGGAGCGACACTTGAGGCACATTTCAAAAACATTTGCTGAGTAGCAGAAACATAGCGATAATGTTTTTAGAAAGGTTGCTAGTTACGCGCCGTACGATTCTTCGTATACCATGGGGAAGTATTGCGCATGCGCACGTCCCATCTTTCTCCACAAGTACAAACGAACCCAAACGAACCTCAACAAACCCAAACAAACCCAATCGAACCTCAACGAACCCAAACGAACCTCAACAAACCTCGGCTAGTATACTGCCTTAACTGGACTTTTCCGTTTTGTTATCGGCAGCAACCGAATGCAACCCCAGGATGGTTCAAAGTCTCGAAGACTTTGGGAGTTCCTTAGTGCCGCCGGTGCGAAGGCAGGCTTCGAAGTGTCCCGAGGCAGTGCAATATCCTGCTGGACAAAGACACACAGACACATAGTTGGCCTCGATCGCGTTTCCCACATTGCCTTTTGACCGACACTCCGGGCATTTACTTTCAAGAGAATCCCTTTATTACGTATGCATATAGCTCTGGCTTCGCTTGTCAGTCGCGATTGCCCAATAGCATGATGTGCCACTACGCGTTGATTACTCCAGTTTGCTTACATACTCAGCGCCACAGTTCCCGCGATCGTCAAGTCTACCGATCTATTACCTTTTGCATCTTGCTCTGGATTCAGCACGGTCTCACTTACGGTAGTTCGAGCCGACTGCAACCAGTTGCCCGTACCACCATTTGTAGACACAGTAGCTTCTCTACACGCTCTGTCTACAAATCTCCACGATAGCCTTGGGCCATGGCTTCCAGCATGATGGTAAATCCTAATGTTGAATCGCCCGTTCATTTCATCTCCATTTGTCTCTACCGTTTACCTACCTATCTCTCGCACTTTGACCACTCGGTCTTGCGCGCGGATGATACCTATTCGCGAGCCAATGCCAAAACCCTCAGCGCCGCACTCCGTCTTCGACGTTATATCATATGAGCCGCGTAATCATCCACGTTCCATTCGACCTCCGGCTACTGCTACCCCCCACAGGCTACTTCACATTACCGCAATCATCATGCACCTCGACAATTATTTCCTGACTTGGATCCTCCTTCTGCAGACCATTTCCGGCTAGATGGAACTGACTGGCTGAGTTTGGCCCAAGCTCTCGGATCGCCAAGACGAAAACGATTTGATCATAGGATTTTGATAGTATTGATCGATGTCTGCAGGCGCCGGATTTTTATGTGTAATTTCAGAAAATGTTGAGGGGTTAGGTGGGTTTCGAAGCCAAAAAAGCACATTTTTTCTATTTTTTTAAATATAATATATAAATTATTTTATTGAAAATTTCAAGTACATAAAAGTGCAACATTTCAACAATATTTTTTAAAAATTTCCATCCAACACTTTGGGAAATTCAGCATGCGAAAAAAAACAATAGTTGAAGTACAATAAATGGCAGAGTGAACGCCTATCGGAATTTTCCCTCTTCCTGGTGGGATTGAAATCTCTGGTTTGATTTGTCTGAAGGAAAAAAATAAAAATTTTCCCTTAATCTGCAGTAATGTCGCTGCTGTTGAGCATAGCTGTTTTTTGTTTTGTTTATTTTTCGGAATATGGTGACGTTTCGAAATAAAAAGTACTATTTTTACCTAAAATATTTTCATTCAAGATGCTTTAAGAAATAGTAATCTTCAAAAAAAAAAAAAAAAAAAAACGGCTACGCTTAACGATAGGTATTACAATTACAAAAAAAAATCGTGCAAAAACGAAAGTAATATGGGAGTACAAATTAATTCGGTCCGTTTTTTTTGTGGAAAAAAATCCATTTATTTCAAAATAAAATGTATGAATAGATTAGTCAAATTATTGTCCATCGCTGGCTACGACTTTTTCCTACCTCTCAGGCAATTTTCAAATTCCATCTTGAAAAAAAGTCTCGTCTTTTGAGGCGATCCAAGTTTTCAGCCAATTTTCGATTTCTGCGAAAGAAGTGAACCGGTGACCGGCTAAATCCTCCTGCATCCGTCAGAACGACCAGTAATCAGAAGGAGCAATGTCTGGAGAATATGGCGGGTGCGGTAAAATATCCCATTTGAGCGTTTCCAAATATTTTTTAACGACTTTTGCGACATGAGGCCGAGCGTTGTCATGCAGAAGAATAACTTTCTCATGTCTTTGCTCGTATTCCGGCCGTTTTTCTCGTAATGCACGGCTCAAACGAATCAATTGTAGTCTATACCGATCGCCCGTAATGGAATCGCCAGGTTGTAGCAGCTCATTGGCTCATTAGGCTGTCCAGGGCGAGGCTTGTCTTCAACGCTGAAATCACCGTTCTCAAAGCGTCGAAACCATTCCCTACATGATTTATCAGTTGGAGCATCATCACCATAAACTTCAACAAGCATTCGATGCGCTTCAGCTGCACTTTTCTTCCAATTAAAGCAGAAAAGTAAAACTTCCCGCAAATGCTGCTTAGTTAACACAAAATTTGACATATTCAACACAGTAAAAAACAAGGTTTTTAATGGAACTCAAAGCGATATAAACTGAATGTTATTGACAGATGTCTAACCTCTCTGAAACCACCGAAATCAGCTGTCACTATGAAACATTCATAACAGCCAGAGCCATCTCTTGAAAACGGACCGAATTAATTTGTACTCCCAATATATATTTTTCATACTCCAGTATTTTTTTTTTTTTGGGTATATTCAGACTACGAAAATCACTCGAATATCTTTGTGGATTCTTATAAAAAAACTTTAATCAAAACCTGCGGAAAAAGATTGCCGATAATAATAAAAATAAAGAAATGAAGAAAACGAAGAAGAATTTTCGTTGCATTCGAATGATGCAAACTTCAACAGCATGCATTGGGCCATTCGCTCAGGGGAAATGTTGGCTGTTTGTTAATTTGTAAATGGCATGCTGTTGGCACAGGACCGGTGACGAGACTCTCTGCAAACATAACGATTCAACGTTTCTATGGTATTAATATGTGGTGCGTTCGACCATCTCGTTCTTGTCCTCTTTGTTAATTACGTTTTAGTAATTATTCTAGTCACTGCGATTCGTTGTACTCTCGTACAGTGTATATATATATATGTGTATATATATATATATATATATATATATATATATATATGTGTATACGTGCGGCAGAATCAAGCACAACTCCTCAAATATTTGACGTACGATAATATCACGGATGCGTGGCAATTAAACAAATAATGCAGTATTTTGCGAACACTGGAGTCACCATGATCCGATTACTCTCACTACCAACCGTGGAATATTTGCATATATGTGTAATTGTACGAGCTGCCGGTGCGAGAGCCACAGTTGTACGTCTCGAATCGTCCCGGCCCTTTTTGTACACAAAGAGAAATGTGTTTTTTTCTTTTCATTTACTCTCTAGACGCAGGTGAAAAAAATTGTAGGGGAGTTGAAGCACGTGGGAGAAAAATCCTATTAAGCGAATTGAAATTTTGATCGGTTGGAAGGGTTCAACAATTTGACGTTTTTTGCTCTATGATTATGTGTTACGCTCATTGAGCTAGCCATCAATCAATATATATATATATATATATATATATATATATACACAGGGTGAGGCACATAAAGTGTTACAGATCGATAGCATTCAAACTATTGATCATATCCAAAAATGTTTCAGACAAAAGTTTCAGTGTTCGAGAAGGCCGTCATACTGGACCACCCTATTTTTTTATCGGTGGAGGCGCTAAAGCTACGTCAAGGTCAACTCCACTTTTTTAAATGGAACCATGTATTTTTTTTTTTCGATGACATTATTACCGATTTTAAGACGAATTCAGCGACCTACAACACAAGGTCATTCTAGTCACGCAAAGTATGAAAATAGTCGAAAAATCGAAAAATATCGGAATAATTACTTTCAAAGGATCCACTAACCTTGGTTTGGGTCTACCTACAGAAGATGCTCGAAGTGATGAGCCTCGACTTGTAAACACTTGTTTGTTCGCCGTTTTCATTTTTTACGATACCAATGCTTCTTATCGGCAGCAAGTACGCATTTTCTGTTGACGTATCAGTTAGTCACGCATTACCTTCTAATGTGAGTACATCGGATCGCGTAAATGAACTTTTTATGGGGTTTTTTCAAAGAACGCGTAATGGCGGTAGCACCTACCACGCCTGACGACATGAAAGAAAGAATACGCCGAGCATGTACCGAAATTACACCACAAATGTTGGCTGTAGTTAGACGGTCTTTTCATCAGCGAATTAACAAGTGCTTACAAGTCGAGGGTCATCACTTCGAGCATCTTCTGTAGGTAGACCCAAACCAAGGTTAGTGGATCCTTTGAAAGTGATTATTCCGATATTTTTTCGATTTTTCGACTATTTTCATACTTTGCGTGACTAGAATGACCTTGTGTTGTAGGTCGCTGAATTTGTCTTACAATCGGTAATAATGTCATCGAAAAAAAAATACATGGTTCCATTTAAAAAAGTGGAGTTGACCTTGACGTCGCTTCAGCGCCTCCACCGATAAAAAAATAGGGTGGTACAGTATGACGGCCTTCTCGAAACACTGAAACTTTTGTCTGAAACATTTTTGGATATGATCAATAGTTTGAGTGCTATTGCTCTGTAACACTTTATGTGCCTCACCCTGTATATCGAAAGTCGTTTCCATTCTAAACCGTAACAGACGCATCGTTTTACATTTATTCTGGCCTATGCGATCTAGAAAAATTAAAATATGAAAATTGCATCCCGAGAAACTTGAGCTATGGTTAATTGTAACTCAAATACATTGAACCACGGGTTAATCGAACCAAGAAAATCGATCCACGAGTAAATTTAATCAATCTCGTACTATAATAGTTTCAGAGAGAAAAAATCTTGTTCAAATAAAAAGTTGAAATTAACCAAGGTTTGAAATATTCAGTAGTCAAATTTACCAAGATCAATTTCCAAGGTTTCAATTAGCTTCAATTTTCTCATTAAGGTGGCCTGCTACGCAGAAGTTAGGACAACTTTAAAAATTTCATGCTGTTGAAGTTTGTTTCGTTGAAACACTATGAAAAAATATTTCTTCCCTCTATTTTTCATTTATTTAATAAAAAATGAAAGAATCCTTAACGTTTTCATTTATTACTAAATAAATTGAAATTTAAGAATAAGAATAATAAAATAAAATAAATTAATATATATTTTTATTTATTTGTTAAGAAATGAAAAGAATCCTTAATTTTCTCATTTCTTAATAAATAAATGAAGAATAAATGTATATTTATCTGATAATAAAAATTTAAAAAAATCTATATGTATTAAAATATATATTAATTTTTTTTTATTTATTTATAAATTAAAAAAAATTAAAAATAAGGGGAAAGAACAAGTTTTTTCATTGCATCTGAACGATGCAATCTTCAACATCATGACTCTTAATGGAAGAAGACTTCGAGGATCGTCCTTAAAGTGGTGAATTTTTATTTTATTATCGTCGCATTGACCTGAAGACTTCTTTTGCAGGTTAAGTTATCGATCCCTAATAAGCACCTTCAAAAATATCTCAGAGATCTCAGTAGCCTAGATATGCAAAAAAAAAATTACTCAATAAAAAAAGAAAATCCGTTGCATTCCGAAGATGCACCTTTCAATATAACGAATTTTTTTTTATTCAATTTTTTTTTCCTCGATTGAGGGTGTCAAAAGCCCTCGAATGTTTTTACCTATTTTTATTAGAAATTTACGACCTCAATTTGCCAAAAAAAAAAATAGGTTTCAGATAATGAAAAATAATGAAATAAAAAATGATCAAATAAAGAAAAAAAAAGATCTTTGCGTTCCAACGATGGAAACTTCAACGTTACGAAGAAATGAAGTGCGAGCATCCCTCATATAGGTCCATGGAAAAGTCATTCTCGTAAATTTCGTTCCCTCAAGTGTTTTGTCAATTCGACGTAGGAATATTGCTCGGGTGTAGTTGGCGAAGGGGTCTCGACGAGGCTCGTTTTGTCACTGTGAAATGTGGCGTTTCACGTTGGAGTGGCAACAGGTTGGTAACGGAAACGTTTTTTTAAAGATTTCTCATCCGATGAAGTCCTCGCTCGTAGGTCACGAAGCTCGCGCATACACGTGTGTCCCAGTGGCAGAGCGAAAGCTCTCCAGCTACTCTTGCGTATAAATTCGCGCACTTACGCCCTTCTGCTTTTTTTTTCAACAGCTCGTAAGCACAAAGATCCCTTCTGTCTCAGTTTTCCCTTCGCCCGAGCACCGTACACGTGCACAATACAAACAAAGTGGGAAGAAGGATGAGCCAAGAGGGTGGGACGGAGAGAGCTTGCAACTTCTCGCGGACCTGAGAACTGTGAAGGAATCACAGCGAAACGATTCGGCGCCTCCTCGAAATCGCATTAAGCTTTTTTTTCCTTCAATCTCGCACCCCCTCCTTCCCTTGCACGTCACTCCCCCGTCTTGCTCAGGACGCACCGCAGAACCAGGGAAAATCGTTAAGGGGCCAGTCCAGTTTGGAGCCACGAAAAAAGGGCTATTTTCGCCATTTTTTTTTGAGGACTTTATAAAACATATAAATATAAAAGTTGTTGGGCTTGATAAATAAAGTCTTGAAATACATTTAAAAAAAAATTTTAATTCATTTTTATTCATTTTCAAGTACAAAAACTATAGTTTAACGTAACGCCTCAAAAATAGGTGGGCTAGGTAGCTCCATCCACAACTCGGCAACGGCTTGTCTGAAACAAAAGAATCAAAGTCCATTAGATTCAGTATGACACCAGCTACAAAATGACCCTCGGATATAAAGTTTTATCAAAAAATAAAAAAATGGCAGATGAAAAACGAAAAAAGTAAAAAAAAACGCGTTTTTTCGCAGTTTTTCGCAAAAAAAAGAGTAAAAATCAAAATTTTAAAACCATCGAGGGTCATCTTGTTGCGAATTATGTTTACAATATGTGGTTCAAATTTCAAGAGAATCGGTTTATTAGTTTTAGAGATACGATGGAGCTAGATTTTGAAAACGTTGCCACAATATATCTGAATGTATGTACTTTCGAAAACAGTTAAAAAAAAATCGATTTTTTGAAATTTTCAAAGTGGACTGACCCCTTAAATTCACGGTCATGTGGAGAGGGTGAAAAAAGCCCGAAAACCGAAAAAACTTGAAAAAGAAAAAAAAACTTTACAAAGGAGCTTCCTCTCGAGAATTCGAATCTTGTGGAATGTTCGTTCTGCTTTCTCGCACCACATGGGTCATTAAGTCCCGGGACTAACCAGTAAAAACACATTTTTTTTGCAAAATTCGACTTTATTCATCAACACAGTCACCTTCCATAGCGATACAATCATTCCAACGTTTTTCTAAACTTGGGATGCCTTTCTTATAGAACGATTTATCTTTTGCCTCAAAATAGGCTTCAGTTGAGGCTATAACCTCATCATAGGAGCCAAATCTCTTTCCCTGGAGCTCCTTTTTGAGATCTGCGAACAGGTAGAAGTCAGATGGGGCCAGATCTGGTGATTATGGAGGGTGTGGAAACAATTCGATTCCTAAATCCTTCAATTTCATCATCGTTTTCATCGACTTGTGGATCGGTGCATTGTCTCGGTGAAAAAGCAGTTTTTTCTTTGCCATGTGAGGCCTTTTCTGCTTGATCGCGTCATCCAATCGATCCAATAATGCAATGTAGTAGTCGCTGTTGATCGTCTGGCCCTTCGGAAGAAAGTCGATGAGCAAAATTCCGTGCGTGTCCCAAAATACAGAGGTCATGACCTTGCCTGCTGACTGTTGTGTCTTCGGACGCTTTGGCCGGCTTTCGCCGTCTCCTATATGTGCCATGAACATTCTCTTGCCAGCTTTTTCGTTCGAGTCTGTCTGGCCATTGAGATCGATGATAACATCAGGATACGATTTTTTTTTACGGGCTTGGAACTTGCATCCTCGAAATGTGACGGAAGTTATTCTTATTTATTAAGGCCACTCTAGAGGCCAAAAAAGGGCATATTTTGTGATTTTTTTTTCAGTGAAACCATAAAATAAATGGGAATTAGAAAATAGGGGTTTTATTATACACGTAATTGACAATACAAAATTATTTTTTCACTGCGATACATGTAAAAATGGCGAATGTGCAGCATTTTTCCGATGACGACTTTATTTCTGGAAGGCCAACGGCCCGACCATTTTTTAGTTATGACGAGACACTAAAGTTTTTTCGATTATATATAAAAATAGCTATAGAAGTACGAGGGATTTTTTTGATATATTGTTTTTTGTCAAAATGGCGCATTTCTAAAACAAAAAGTATAAAATGCCATGAGAAAATCGTCAGAAAATTGTTTATAAAAAAGGAACTATGCAATATAATTAAAAAATCCTACGTAATGCCTCATAAAATGTAATTCTAAATATACAGTTAAAATTTCAAGTGAATCGGTAGAAATTTGTTTGAGTTATGAGTCCGGCCAACTTGAAAAAAGTAGTTTTGAGATGAACGCGTTCAAAGTTCGTAGAAAGTCACGACATGAATCAAGAGGAGTTGCGCTAGAATTCGAAAATCGAGTACTTAGAGATTTTTCACACCCATCATCTTTTGGAATATAATTTTATAGGTACTAAAGTACATTAAAAAAAAAAGAACATCGATTTTTGGAAAATCCTAGAGTGGCCTAAGGCCTTAATTATTATTAACGTAAATTTTTTTTATAAATAATAACTTCCATTGCGTTTTAATGATGCAAACTTCAAGATATCGTTTTATTTTTATCTCGATTCGTACACTTTTATACTTCCGAGTATTTGATCTGATATTTTTTTGGTTATATAAAAAATGTACAGCTTGGGCTGCAGGTCTTTAATAAGAATTCTAAAAGTCTTTAAATCCTAAAAAAATTCAATAAAAACACAACTTTCATTGCGTTTTAATTATGCAGACTTCACGGTTACCTTTTTTTTATTCTTACTTCAATTCGTACACTTTTTTTATGCTTTCGAGTATTTCAATCTACAGGGTGGACAGTAGATCTTCAATAAGAATTCTAAAAGTCTTTAAATCTTAAAAAAAAAAAACAATAAAAACACAACTTCCATTGCGTTTTAATTTTGCAGACTTCACGGTATCGTTTTATTTTAATTTTATTTCAATTCGTACACTTTTTCTTAATGCTTCCGAGTATGTGATTCGGTTGATGTAGCCCAAGCTATAAAGCTTTAATAAGAATTCTTCTAAAAGTCTCCAAATCCTAAATAACAAAATAAAAAACAACGTCCATTGCGTCTTAATGATGCAAATTTCAAGATATCGTTTTATGTCATTTTTCCTTAAATTCGTACACTTTTTTTTTATGCTCCCGAGTATTTGATTCGGTATTATTTCAGTTATATAAAAAATCTACAGCTTCAGCTGGAGATCTTTAATAAAAGTTTTAAAAATCTTCAAAAGCTAAAAAATAATTTCTACTGCGTTTCAATGATGCAAACTTCAAGATATCGTTTTATTTTATTTTTACTCCAATTCATTCACTCTTTAAAATGATTTAGAGTTCGTGCATTCGGTATTATTTGACAATTTATGAATTCTATGGGCATAATAATTTTTCGCTGTATTGAAAGTATCGCCCGAGTGCTCGATACGAAAAACTAGAGTGCCGTCGATTCCACAAAAACATCGGCTGGTCCGGCTTACGCATAAATGTGTATGTGTGTATAGAGTGATTGAGAACAATAAGTACCGAAGGGAAAGAGAGAGAGAGAGAGAGAGGAGAGAGAGGCGTGTATTCCTTCGCGAATTTTCGGGCAAGCTCAAACGACGACGTCCTCAGTTATCGCCTGAAAATCGTGCTGGCACGTTGTATTTTCTTGCACTAGCAATTTGTACTTAATTTTTTTTTTGTTTCATTTCGAGTCGTTACTTAAGAACGCTGCGGGATCGTAGGAATTTTTGTGATTCGTAAAACGTTTCCTTTTTCCCCGTCTCCACATCCTGATCCTTTTCCATCCAATATCCTTACCGATATACCGATAAATCAAAGCATAAGGTCGAGCATCCGACGCCATATTTAATTTTTTTCACTAATCCGGGCGTGAACAAGCGAGTTTCGCGAGATTTCGCCGCAAATCGTCGCTATTACGTTTTCGCAAAGTACAAATCGTGTCGATTCGCGTGGACGAGGAATCGTTAAAAGATATCGCTCCAAGATGCGTTTTCAATCGTTACTCTCGCAAATTGGCTCGACCGAGACGAGCAACTCATCCCTGATGCAGCTCTGCAACATGCTCGAAGATTTTGATCAGAATAATAATATTCACGCATGGCCGGAAAGGTGAGTACTTTTTTTTCACCAATTTTTCAATACTTGCTTGGCTACAAAATGTTGGTAAATTATTTTCAAATAATTGTAATTTAACGAGTAATTATTGTTCATTCGCGTACGGTTTAGCAATTGTTTTATCGTCGAATACTTTTTTATGCTTGAAAAACTAAATGAATTTTTTAGATTATTATATTATATATTTTATATATATTTATATGTATTTTTATTTTTATATTTATTTTAATGAGTTATGCATATATGTCCTTGTTTGGAATTGTTTTTTTTTGGTCTACAAACTAAGTTACAAAATATATATAATATTTATAACTAAATATATATATATATATATTTTTTTTATTTTAAATTATTATACTATATATTTTATATATATATTTATATATTTTTATTTTTATATTTTCTTGTATGAAAATTTTTATTTTTTTTTAGTCAATAAACTAAATTAGATAATTTAAAGCATAATTTTATTATTTTAATTTTAATTTTCATTTTAATTTCAATTTTAATTTTAATTTCTATTTTAATCTTTATTTCGAACTTATTTTTATTTCAATTTTATTTTTTTTAATTAATTTTGTTATATATATATTCCTTGCTCCAAAGTTTTCCGATACATTCTGGCTATAAGCTGCTCAACCATTAAATATTTAACATCAATTAACTCGTCTTCCCACACCAGCATATTTAAATATTAAAAACGTATTTGGTAATTAAAATTGGCAACTTGCTCTTTCATAAATATTTATCGAGAATCCCATGAGTTTTTCGAAAAATAATTATTCCCTGAAATTTGCGTCGAATACCTTGAGGCCATTCGGAAAAATATTGTTACAGATAGGAACCGGTACATAGCTTCAATCTGCTATATATATATTTTTTTTTTCTTCTTTTTCATCGTCCTTTATTCGCTTACCGTATTAGTTTTTCGTTGTTCGATCGTGGAAACATGTACAGAGCGTGGATTTATATTTTCGCGAATATTATAAAAGGTAGGTAAGCTCGGGCTGGGATTCTGTTAGCC